>JANHFO010002098.1:161740-175505 GCA_032468095.1 Pareas carinatus
AGTCTAAGCTTTCTGAGTTGTCTTAGAAAGAATATTCTTTGTTGTGCTTTTTAATGACATTTTTGATGTTAGCTGACCATTTTAGATCTTGTGATATTATAGAATCTAGAAATTTGAAGGACTGCATTATTGATACTGTATTGTTTAATATTGTGCGTGATGATATGATAGAATGGTTTCTCCTAAAATTGACAATCATTTCTTCAGTTTTGAGTGAGTTCAGTTCAAGATTGTTTTGGCTGCATCACAAGGCTAGTTGTTCAATTTCTCATCTGTAGGCAGAATCATCATTGTCTTGAATGAGGCCAATCACTGTTGTATCATTTGCAAATTTTAGTATTTTGACAGAGGAGTCTTTCAAGGTGCAATTGTTGTATATAGAGAGAAGAGAAGTGGAGAGAACACACAGCCCTGAGGTGGTCCTGTGCTGATTGTACAGGTATCTGATGTTATTTTATCTAGCTTCACCTGTTATTTTGTCTAGCTTTCTGTCTGTTAGGAAGCTTATAATTCATTTGCAGGTTTAGTCAGGCACAGCTTGCTGAGTCACTTTGGTTAGAAGAATATCTGAAATGATGGTACTGAATGCAGAACAAGTCCACAAAAAGTACTCTTGCATATGTCTGAAAAATTCAGATGTTGAAATATGTAATGTAGAGTCATATTAACAGCATCATCTGCTGATCTGTTTGCTTGGTAGGCAAATTGCAAGAGGTCTAGTAGTTGGTCTGTAATGGTTTTCAGGTGAACCATTACTAATTTTTCAAAAGATTTCATAATTACAGATGTCAGGAAAACTGGTCTGCAATCATTTAATTCCTTGATGGTGGATTTCTTTGGCACTGGGATGATAGTAGATTGTTTGAAGCAAGAAGGAACATAGCACATCTCTAGTGATTTGGGTGAAGATTGGGGCTAGTTGATCAGCACAAGTTTTTATGCAGGCAGTGGTTAGTTTGTCTGTTCCTGGTGCTTTTCCAGGTTTTTGTCTATGAAATATATCTTGCACAGCCTTTTCTGTGATTACCAGAGGAGATTCGCTCAAAAGGATGGAGCTTGTAGTGGGAGATTTGGCTATTGTTGGTGTTTCTTCTGTGAAAGTGGTGGTGATAGTTGACAGTTCTTTTCTTTCTAACCTACAGTAAAACATATTTAGATCATCTGCTCATTTTTGGTTTCCTTCAGCATGTAATGGAGATTTGCTGTAACCAGTGATATTTTTAAGAGTTTTCCACATATTTGCTGGTTTATTCTTTGAGAGCTGATTGCTCAGCTTTTCAGAATAGCTTCTTTTTGCTGCGCTGATTTCTCTTGTTAATACATCTCTGGTTTGATTGTATAGAATTCCATCACCTTTTTTGTAGACTTCTTTTTTGGCACGATGTAATTGTTTAAGTTTAGCAGTAAACCAGGGTTTATTGTTACTGTATATTTTCAGGTTTCTGGTTGGTATACATAGATCTTCACAGAAACTAACATATGATGTAACCACATCTGTAAATTCATCCAAGTGTGCCGATGCATAATCTGGATACTTAATAGCGAAGAGCTATCTGATTGGTGAATTTAAACCTTAGTCTCCCTAATGCTATTCCAACATTTTAATCAGCACATCACACTACAACCTGTTTCCTTAATACATGAAAATTATCTTAGTGTTGGGAAGAAACTATCGGTGAAGAAACAGTGTGAACCAAAACCAGAGAGATGTCTGAAAATTGCTTCCTTCCTTTGAGCTTTAATCATGAATAAATGAATCGGTTCCTTACTTTCATTTTCAAAAGAGAATTTTTAAATTTAAATCATTCAAAATCACACTGAAGTCATATTTCAGGTAAATACATTAAAAGTACTATGAATTCATGTGTTCATTTATAACATATAATGGAATGGTTAAAAAAGTGCTCTTTTTTCCCCACGTCTGAGTTTCTGTCTTATTTTGATCTTGTGACAATGAATCTATTCCTGCATTCACTGCTAGCTTTAGTTTTTAAAGAGAATCCTGAAAAAATTGTCTATGTACTGTCCCATTGGTAACATCTTCTGGGCATTTCACTGATAGTAGTTTAATAAGGGACACCTTAGTTTCCTGTTTCCATCTTGATGTCCTGTCATGACTGTGCAGAAGTGTGAATAGTTAGAATGTCTTTGAAGCCATTATTTAACTAGATTCTAATGGAAAATCAAGTATGGTGATTATCATAGTATTCTCACTAGACAATTAATAGTGGAGCTTGCTTTGCCTTATACCTACTCCAACTAAACATAAATACATACCATATATATATGTGTGTGTGTGTGTATGTAAATATTTATATACACACACATGGATACACACTGTGTGTATATAATATACTGTATATATACTGTGTGTGTGTATGTGTTTGTTCCCCTTTAAAGTTAGAATTACCTCTGAAAGAAAAACCATACTTTTTTACAATTATTTTGCCTCTAGAATGATTGCTTCACCTGTTTTTAAAGTGAACTACAATTGTCATTTTTATTCAGGCTGATGTGAAGAGGTGGTATGAAACTTTACTTTAATAATAGTCACTATGAAGAACACAACACTTTGACATGGCTCTCATATAAAAAGAACTAGATTGATATATTATTACCTTTTTTCCTATTCAACTTCTGGCCGAACTAAGAATGCTACATTAAGGAAATACCAATTTAACTAGCATGTTTTGGTAACACAATTATGCCTATGCCACAATCCACCTCTTAATACACACCTTATTAGCAATTAATGCATACCTAACACAAACCTTGTTAGCAATTCTGTAAGAAATTAACCAAGTAATTTCTTTTTGTTATGCATAAGTTTTAATTCTATTTTAAAATCTATTTTACTGCATCTAGGACAGTATCAACCATTGTTTTGCAGATCTAGTTAGCTTTTTTTCATTCCTCTTCTTTCCTCCAGGCAAAAAATCATGCAAAACAGGGAATAAAAGAGGTGAAGAGTAAGTTGAAACACAAGGTATGT
The DNA here is from genome assembly GCA_032468095.1 of Pareas carinatus. Taxonomy (NCBI): domain Eukaryota; kingdom Metazoa; phylum Chordata; class Lepidosauria; order Squamata; family Pareidae; genus Pareas; species Pareas carinatus. Next base: position 164,733 of record JANHFO010002098.1, read on the forward strand.
GGCAAAATTTGTACTTTCTTGCCTTGTTTCTTGCTTCAGTTTGAAATATATATCTTATGAATCCCACAAGATTTGTGTTTTTAATGACTTTGAAATATGCTTAGCCCTTTGTTCAACAATTCATTTTTTATAACAAGCCCTCTGGCAAGTCTCTGTCATTCTGTGCATCTACTTGAATAATCTCTTTATTGTTTGCATATTTATCATAAGAAAACAGAAGTCTTCAAAGATCAATTAACAGGATGTATGTTTTCATAAAGCTGATTACTTTGATGTCACAATTGAAGCCTTTGCTTTTAGCTGAGAATTTAAGGCAGGTGACTTTTGCCAGAGAAATATAATTCAGCAGGAATAGTTCTCTTTTTTGGTTTCATTGATTTAGTAAATGGTGGCACTATTTTAGCACTCCAAGCCTTCCAAGAATATGATCTAAATGTTTTGGAGGCATCTTATCAAGACTCCTTATATTCAGTGTATCATATGTTCATCTCCAATATTCATTTTAAATCAAGTACTTTGAGTACTATTTCACTTTCACCTCAGGCACCAAGGCTCAAATGTAATTTTGTTTTACTTGATAGCTCTTCATCATATTAAAAAATTATATGGTAGTTGTTACTCCAGCATTTAAATCTTTCAGGTGAAATTTTTTAATGGTGTTTCTGCTTCAGCAAAATAGCTTCAGTATGCTGTGTGGGTGTATGTGTTTAACTAGATATAGAAATGTGTAGTCACAAAAGTTTTTCAGTCTTAATTTTCTCTGTAGGAAAGAGAAGATGACTATGGAATTTGTAGCTCAAGTTTTGCACAATATGCTCCATTCTATACCTTTCATAATTCTCCAAGAGAGAACACAGAAAAAAAGCGACTTGCACAGGTACGATAATTAAAAAGGTTCTCCCTTTGGATGTTATTAACAAACACAAGGTATTTGTAAATCAAGACAGAGAATGTACGACAGTAATAAGCATTGTGAACCCACTATTGATCCTTGTTCCCTGACCCCTTGCTTTTAAAACATACAGCTGACTTTCTCCAATGCAAAGTATGTTTTATTATTATTTTTATTTACAAGAATGTATATGGGCCTCACATGAGTCAAATAGACAGGTCTAGAAAATAAAAAGAGTGAATAGTTAGTTTTAAAACTTGCCTACAAGCTCAGAATTTTGTTCTCAAAATTGCAAATGTGCCCAGTGATTCATAAAAGGTTGTTTCTCTCTCTCTCCCTCTCTCCCCCCTCTCTGTCACACACACACACAAACACACATACATCATTCGTAGTCTACCTACCTCAAATGTATCCAAGCTGGCACTCTACCTTATGAATAAAGGTGAATCATTAATTGTTTAATAACGGAGTCTCAGAGTGAGTTGGACAGCATATAAATTTAATAAAGCATATCAATAATCTGCAATCAAAATGTAATTACCTAAATACTGTGTACCTTTAATGAAATATTTTTTCTGTAAAGGCTAGAATTGTATTTGCCTAGAACATGGAAGGATTCATTCCAAAACTCATTTAGATTCTTACATCATTTGCAGAAGGTATCTAGATTAAGAGTAATTGCTATGCAACAAGATGAATTTCTAAAATTTGGTAAATACTGCATTGCATATAAATGGTGACAAAATTTATTTTAGTATTATATGTGCTGAAAAAAAGTATTCTTCACTTTGAGAGAGATGAACGTGGAAAATGTGACCCTTTGATTTTGATAGTTGATCAATTTTGGAATAGACTGCCAAAATAGAGCTTTAGAATATTTGCAAAAATCCTGTAGGATTTTCATAATATATATATAGCAGCATCAGAGCATGGGATTAGGTTCAATAACATGGATAGCAATAATAGCTTCCTATACTTAGTCCAAAAACAATCAACTTAAATGTAGACATATTAGAATTCTAACTAAGCAAGTTGGTTATATCTACTGTAAAAGTTTTTTTAATCCTTAGTGGCAGACTTCTTCGTCTGTAGTTTTCTTGGTGTAAGTAAAAATACTCATGGTGTAAAATAAATATATCATGTTTTTCAGAAATTTAGTTCTGTAAATATGTAAAATACTGAAAACTAAGAAAGCGAATAATGCATGTAAAACGTACAGTTGTATAGTTAACCCTTTAAAGTATTGTGACAATTAGCATGCTATCTTCTAGCTCAAGTTCACTGTTGTATAAATGGAAATTGCAAGTTGCATGTTTTTATTTTAAATATACAGCTGTCTTCTATACATAAGGAACAACTTCTAGACTTAATTTGGATTTTGTGGTGGATTTATTTGTATATGTCCCTTATATACATGAAAAGTTAGTTATTAAACTATTTATTTTCCAGTCGGTTTTCAGTACTTTAAACATTAGTTGTATAATAATGGAACCCCAGTGCATGCTGCATTATTACTGAGAGAAAAATGCTTCCAGAACAAGGTGGGAGTGAGATGGATGGGTTGTGAGCAATATATAGATTAGAACGGTATATGCTAGTTCTTATATAAAAACTACTCAGATTTTAGTGACTAACTAATGTTTGTACTGCTAAAGTAATGAGTTTTACTAATAGATCTCAAATAATATTGGTAAGGCTGAATTCCTTGATGTGGATTTTGTATTGAAAAATGAAGTCTGGAAATCTCTAGTAGCTAGTTAAATGTTCTGCTTATTCTGTTGCATATATCAATTACTAATTAGTGTATTTGTGTCACTTATCCTAATATTGAATTCATATTCAGCCACATTTTAATAGTTCTACGTAACATTTTTCTGTGTAGTCCTGGCTCTTCAGTTGGATTTTAAGGCACGATATTTCTCTCTTTATATTTGTTCAAATTAAAAATATATTAGTAATTTAGGATCGGTATGTTGCCCTTATAAAAAACAGTGCATAAAAATCAAACTCATCTTCCTGCTGGAAGATCATATTAATGCTGATTTTGACACTGTCATTAGTAATATTGTCGTTTTCTAGAGCTGAATATGAATATGCTTTCTACCCCAACAAATAATGGTTTGTATGCCAGTCTGCTAATTAGTTTGGTTATTTCCTATTTTTTTGATGAGGTTTAAATAAATGTCAAGGGTACAGACATGGAGATCTCCCAATTAGGCTTTGCATTTGTAAAGCCCAGCCCCTTCGCTTTTGTGTGAAGATGACAGTTCCAACTGCAGCGTCAGTCTAACAGGACTCAAGGGAGAGGGTACTTTCACTGCTTTTATTGAAAACAAGGCTAGTTTGGCCCAGTGAGAATATTGGCATTGGTCAGAGTGCAGATCAGTTGTTAACAATGAATATTTACTAATCTCTGTCACAGCCAAGATCAACTGCTTATTTTTTTCCCTCCCCATTTCATCCATTCAACGACTGAGCTCAAAAACCAGTGCCTCAAAATATGTACAGATTTTACACATGCACGTAAAATGGGCATAAATAACTGTATTGCCAAGGGTTTCGTTGTACTAACTTCTCCATTGTACGTAACACCAGATTGCTTCTGTGTGCAACAGGGAAGAGATCCCACACCATGACAGCACAACTGATCTTCACCTAAGAGATTCTGAAAAGAATTGTTCTATTTCTGTAAGACATGTGCTAGCCTCCTCATAGCTATTCTAGTCTGTTTGGTTGTGGGTGTGCAGAGGCGGGAGAGAGAGAATAAGAAGGAAGAGCTTAACTGCATTGCAAGTCAAAATTAACAGATGGATTGCCCTAAGCAAGGGAAAAGCCACCACTACAAAATCTAGTGAAAGCGGCAGGCTGAGACTTTTTTTATTATTAATCCTTATTAAAATCTTGACATGTATTTTACAGTTAACCCTTTCATCCCTTCATGCTTAAATAATAATTCCTCTCCCTCTCGCATTAACTTAGATTGAACACAATACTTTAAAAAAAGGAAAGAGAAGAGAAAGCAAATTACAGAATTTTTTACATATCAGCAGTTTTCTCCCACTTTGCCTTTCCATCCTTTTAATTTTTACCTTCATTATTTTTTAATTCAGCGCCTTAGATTGTAACAAGCTCATTTCAGTTTGGGATGATTTTCTTGAGTATCCATAGATGCATCAACAAGATGAATCTTTTAAAATGCAGGTCGGTTTCCATAGCATTGCTTAAAAGTGAATATTTCAGGCAGAACAAAGGCAGATTTGAGAATCTGCTAGCTATCCTGAGCGTCATCTTCAGCTATGGTTGTGACCCATTTTAAATGAAATCTTTCATGTTTTAAAAAGATACTGCCTTATAAAGCTTTGTCACACATTTGGTAGCATCCTGTGTAACACTACTAGGAGCATATGCTATAATGAAGAATTATCTCTGCTTCCCTGTTTCTTGTGAAATGTATGTGTATATATGATTTGTAACACAATGTATACAGTTATTTGTGAGACTTTTTTTAAAAAAAAATCCTTTTGTACAAAATACAGATTTTTTTTAGAAATCCCAGTATCTTAATTGAAAGTGAATTATTTTTCACAAATATGTTGTATTGTAAAGGCAGTATAGTTTGTTACTGGAACATATATCCAGGGGTGGTCATAAAGCTAGGTAACGCATATGAACTTAAAATTAACATATAAAATATTGTTAGCAACATCCACTTTGTGAAATAGAAGACATCAAAAAAATGTGGTTGAAATACTTGTGTATGTTGCTTTACTACTGTTTTTTTTCAAATAGCTGAATAAACATTTTCAGGCACTGCTTTTGAATGAATCATATGCATAATCAAATTATGGAATGTCTTTAAACCAATACAAGCCACTTGGCTTGGCAGCCTGCGTTCATTGTGGCTGCTCTTTCACTGTGGTTGTGAGTCTCCTGCAGGCTGACAGGTTGACTGTAGGCTGTCCCCTATAGAAGAGACCCCACTATGTGCTTTTCCCACCTCTACCATTCTCAAACTCAGAGATACGGTATAGGTTGTGTCCTTTTCTATCTGTCAAAATGGAATGGACTGAGCAAATAGGGCTTGGTCTTGGCAGCATTCAGCCCTATGGTGAATTGAAGGTTGCATGCAACAGATTCAAAGCAAAATTGAATATCGTTGTTTTTCAGAAATGAAGAAATACCTGTTTGCATTCCACAGAATGAGATTAAGCAAAGCACGTGGAATCATACTGAGGTTCAGGCACACAGCATTCCTCTTTTTTTCCTCTGCTTTTTTGCCTTTTGCAGGAAATTCTACACAATGGTAGGGCACCATTGAGCTATATCTAGCAATTTAAGTAACGTGAATAAAATATTGTATGTGACATGTCATGCAGAGTAGCAGTGAACAGTGTTGAATCGACAGTTTGGTAGTCTGCTTTAGCTTAAGATTTCGCATAAAAAAAAGGTAAATGCAGTCAATTAGCACAGGATTTTGGACAAAAGAAAGCATAATCCATAGATGTGCTTGGCTGTGTTAGTTTTTGTTTGAAGAGACAATCTTTTGTCTTTCCTTGTCAATTATGATCCATCTATATTTCAGCCTGCATATCTTTTAATTAAAAATAGAAACTATAGGCTTCACAAAATTACGAGACTGCCCTCTAGTGGTATAAGTGACTTTTCATGGAATACGTAAAATAACTCTTCATGCTGCACAGTCCAGTATCTATAGAAAAGCAAATAAAAAAACAACAGTTTTTTTTAAAAAAAACTTGTAATAGCTTTTCAACAATTTCTTTCCCTGTTTATCCAATATTATCCTTGGATGTTTATCCAAATCTAGTCTTTCCAAAATTGACTTTCCAGTTGATGCAAACCTTATCTTGTAAGAGAGGGAAAGGAAAGGGTTACTTTTTGATAAACACAAATGAAATCACATCCTTTTAGTTGAGTGCAAGTGTTGGTGAGATTCATTGATTTCTGGACATTGGACTGTAAGAACTCCATATTGATCAAATAAATAATCATGTCCCTCCTGACCACTTACATATTTTAATTTCTTTTTCTTTTAAAATATTGTGAAATACCTTGCTTCCCTATTTCTTACTATTACTTATTAATACTACCAAGTAAGATTTGAAACTCTTAAGGCTGGTGGTAGCAAAAGGTGTCTTACAAGAGCATAGAGGTACTTTCTCTGTTTAAACCAAGGGCAAGCCGCTATTTGACAGTCAAAAAGGGAGCAATAGTACAATTGCATCATATGAGATTCTCGAGAGGCTGTGTTTTTCTGCAGCAGTTTGGAAGGTTTTTATTTCACCTTTCTCATGTGTTATATCTCTTTGATGGCTTACATGCCATCTTTATTTTATTTCCATTTTATATGCAGTACTCTTGTACAGTATTTTGCATCAGAATCTTATTAGCATGATTTCTCCAAGGTCATAAAAGAGTTTGAAGACAGTAAAGGGATAACAAAGAGCAACAAATTTAAAGCTAGTAAACATTTTCAAAGATGGGTTAGAGGTGGAAAGTAGCATGTGCGAGTATGTGCCAAAAAATAAGTCTGAATTCCATAGAATCTTGCATAAAATTGATGATCTAAATCCAAGCATTATAAAATATTATATTTTGCCATACATTTATGATTTGTTTTAAAAAAATTCAATTGGCAATGGGTTGGGCCTACCATTAGTTATGCTTAGAGTAGATACAATGAAATCACTGTGATGTGTGTGAGAATCATTCCTCATACACTTAAAGGGAAAAGCTTGAGACTACGTCTTGATATTACCAAAAGAAGGAACAGATAGAAATGGTCCATTGTAGTCTTTAAAAAATGACAGCCTTCTATTCCTTCAAATACAATCACTGGGGGAAAGGCACAACAATTTGAATGTGGATTACAATATAACTAGAATTTATATTTCATTTAAAACATAGCAGCTGCTAGAAATCTTATATAATGTTGTCTTAGCTTTTCTACAATAAATCAGAAGTTACTGTATCTTTGTTACATCTGTTTATTTTCTCCAGTCCAGTTTGCTGGGAAGAATTCTGATACAAATTAGCTGTAATAAACATAGGCCTTATTGATTTAATTGGATCTGCTAAAAATGTAATCAACTCCAATCTATTTTTCAAAAAGTTTTTATGGTTCAGTATAAGAAATGAATATGTCAATTACTTTCCATTCATTTTTATAAATTAAGGCTGAAAAGTTAATTTATGCGTTTTCTTATAAAAATAATATTTTAAGAGGATTTCCTTTCATTCTAGCCAGTTTTAGAAACTTACTTGTTTATAGGTCAAAAGATAAATCACTATAATTCTGTAGGAATACTCTAGTACTAATAAACATACTATTTTATCATAGAGAAAACCAGCAAATTGCAGCCTTAAATCTTTCCTCTATAGTATTAGATACAGCTTGAATTATCTGAATCTAATACTATACTAATGGGAACACAAAATGAGTATGCTCAAAAGAAACTACATTTGGTCCTAGGATCAGTTCATACTTTCACATTACAAAAAAATCGTCTTTGGCAATGGCAAAATTTTAATCAAACTTTATCCAGTTCCTGCTCCATGTCTTCTAGGATCTCACATATGATTAACAATCAAACAAAATCTCACTATTAAAATCAACAATTAAAATGAATGCTATCATTTACAGGCGGGACAAAAAAAGAATACTTTATTCACTCTTCTAGAAATTGTAACAGATTTGAATATTGACATTGTTGAAGGAATCAAATTCTGCAATTGTGGGGTTTTCTCCTTTTTCTACATAAAGATGTGATAATTGTAATAACAGCAATCATGTTAAAAGCATAGTTACCTATTTATAGTGGAAAATCTATTTGTGGCATCTATTTGCCAAGCATCAAGGAAATGAAGAGCTTGATAAAAAATTTATACTTCTTGAAGCAAATGCTGTATTTTCCATTCTTGCTTAAGCAAAGAGAAGAGGTCTGGTTATTATTAGAATACTAATCAAGAAGGAAACAGAAGTCCACTTCTCTTCCGCTCTCCCTCTTCCTTTCTCAAAATTGGCAAGGGAGAAATATACACATTTGAAAATGAAGTAGACAGAAATTAAAAGGCTGAATATCTGCAAACAGCAGGGAACATCAATAAAAAGTTACTATAAACAATGCTGATAAATTTTGCGGGTGTGCATATAATGTCTCTCCTTTGGGCATTTATTAGGCTTTGTTTGGGTGTCTCTCCCCACTCCCCTATTTCTTATCATTTTATAAGAAAATAATCTTTGAAAATTTGAGGCATAAATTATCTGTAACTGATATCTATTGCATACTGTCTATTATATATCACTGATGATAAATGACAGAAATCATCTCTCTTGCCCACATCTCAGTCATGGCCTTTGTATACTGAAAAATTGAGGTTAGCCAAAGCATTTGTCTTTGATTTCATTTTCACTTTCATTAGTACTCAAAAGCACCTTAATTTGTTTCCATGTGTTTTCAATTTCTTCCTTTAAACGTGGTCAGTTTTCACCCTGGACATTGGAAGAAAGTGTGCAATACCTTTAGAAGATGATTTAGAAGCTCTGGGGACCTGCCCATTCATCCCACAAGCAATAGTTCTGAGGGGCAACTGGAAGTTAGGAAGCAAAGGAGTTGTAAGCTGGTCCTTGAATGCCTGAACTCTAGAAACATAGAAACAAAGTTGGAAGGTACAATTTAGGCCATCCACTCCAATGTCTGGCTGAATGCAGGAATCCAAATTATAACTTCCATGACAAATGGTCATCTGCCTCTTGGTAGAAAACATCCAATAGAAGTGAACCCGTTGCCATTTGCTTTTCAATCAAAATGTGCCTTTTTGTGACAGACATTCATTACTCCATATCTCATACCGGTAGAAGAAGGAAGGAAAAAAAAACCTCCAAACATTTTCCAGAACTCAATTCCTCGTAATTCCCACATACATGATGCAGCCCCCCCGCCCCGATTTTATCACCACCATCATCACCCCATATATTGAGACCTTACACTCTTTCAAAGGATTGGGTATGAGTCTGTCACTGAAATTGATGGGTTTTAGTTTGGTTCTGGAGTGGTCTTTTGTGTGCCTGTCGGCTCTCCAGAAAGTGCACTTTGTTTTTCAGCATTAAGGGAAACAAGCAAAGCAAAGTTTAAAAAACGGTGGGGGGCTTTTTTTTAGAAACACTTTTACCTAACCTGTAATTAATTTCTGATGCCCGTGGGAATAGCAAAGAAAATCTTCCAGTGATTGTCTAATCTGTTTTGGTTTCCTCTCAGTAAATATTTATATAAAAATAAAAAAATGCAAACATTCTATTGAAATGCCAATCAGTCTGCAAGGAAGGTTCTCACTAGATCAGAAATGGAGCAATCCAATAATTCCCAACATTTTTCAGTTGGAGGCTCATTTAAGACCTTACTATAGTTATTGGTCTTCATAAAATGGCATCAATGGAAACAGAAAAAGATGGATATATTAAAAATATAGATATGCTTCCTATGAGGTACATGGTGGAACTGTTCTGAAACATTCTTTTTAGCATCTCTTATACTTTCCCATCTAATTTTTCTGCCATAAACAGGCAAACATTTTTTTCAAAAACCCCAGTGACTTGAGACCAGGTCTCTCTTTTATTTTCCAGAACCTTTTTATTGGGTCTGAGTGCTTTACAGGGACAAAGATTTGTACTAAATGATAGTACCTGGTTTGCAACATGCCAGCTAGGCGGAATTTTTAAAAGAAAACAGAATGCTACCACAATCTCTAACTAGGGAAGAAGTGCTTGCAAATGTTGCTTTCTTTGGAAATATCTTCTGTTCGGTATGAATTAGCATAATAAACATTGGCCCATCACAATTTTCTGTGGGTATTTTTTAAGAAATGAAGAAAAGAAGTAAGTGATACTCCTGATGGAATTTAGTCACCTTGAACTGGATTATTTAATTACCGGTACCCATGTTTTCCCATTCTGCCTTATTTATACACTAAGTATTCATCATTTTCAGTATTCAGTCTTTAACAGTAACCCGATGAGACAGTATTCTATTGTCCTAAATATTACAGTGATATTTTCTATAAAGAAATACTGCCAATATATTTTATCTTTGGTTAATTTAAGAGATAGAATCCTCAGGAGCAGAATGAGTTAATAAGAATTCATGATGTATATATCTTCTTAAGCATTGTTATGGAAAAAAGGAAAGTAGTTTTAATAAGTAAGAACTAGAATTTTTTAGAGCTCCATAGTTCCACTAAAGTGTGTGTTAATATATACATACTTGAGTTTTGGACCAATATGCATAGCGTATGAGTGACTGCTATAAAATTTCATTTTTTATAAATGATTTGAATACAGGTAGTTCTTGATTTACAACAATCCACTTTTGAAGTTGCAACAGCACTGAAAAAAAGTTACCATTTTGGCACTTATGCCAGTTGCAGCATGGGGTGCTCATGTGATCAACATTCAGACACTTGGCAACTGGCGTGTCTTTATGACTGTTGCAATATTTTGTGATCAGATGATCAACTTTTTCAACCTTTTGATAAGCAAAGTCAATGGGGAAGCCTAATTCATTTAACAACCACTTTACCAACATAACAATGATTCACTTAACAACAACATTTTTATTCACATTACTTGGCAACGAAAATTTTGGGCTCAGTTGTGATTAAGTCAAGGATTACCTGTAGTCAACTACTTCTTACTTAACTGAAGTATCTGTTTGTCTGCTTTAAATGTTCAATTTTAAAAATGTGAAAATGAAGTGCTTAATTGTCTAAATATTTATGAATCCATTTTAAATTTTAACTGAAAAAGTTTCATCCTTTCCCTTTCCCTACCCCTTCCCCTACCCCTTCCCCTTCCCCTTCCCCTTTCC
>JANHFO010002099.1:7431-18427 GCA_032468095.1 Pareas carinatus
GGGAGTTGAAGTCCACAAGCCTTAAAGGGACCAAGGTTGGAGACCTCTGAGTTATACAATAGTTGACTCAATTTGTGTTGAACTCCAAGGAGAGGGTGGGGCCAGCCTCAAAATCCATTGGATTAAATATAGTTTGAATGCACAGTAATTGAAATAAAGGAATCAACTGTATTTCCTATTGGATCCCATTATATGTTTGAAACTGTCAGATGAGAGGGGAACTGGCAAAGCCTGCAAGTGATCATGGCCAAAAGACATTGGTAGTCAGCATCCTTTGGGAGAGGAGTTTATAAGGCTCTGTTGGTCATTCAAGGTTCCCTGCCTGACTAAGAGACAGGCCTTCAAAGATGAAATCTCAAAGGGGTTCTCCAACAAGGATGGTTGAAAGTGGTGAATATTGGAAATTTGGAATAGAATAGAATAGAATAGAATAGAATAGAATAGAATAGAATAGAATATTTTGGCTAAGTGTGTCTGGACACACAAGGAATTTGTCTCCGATGCACATGCTCAATACTTACAGGCTACAATTGACAAACTGTGATTACAATCATAAGGCTATAATTGACAAACACCTGAAATGTCAGAAGTTAAGGGCCAATTTAAGTTGAACCTGTACGCTCTTGGTATTTTCCTGGGTCTGAACATGGTTGTTAGCTTAAAACATGGAACATAGAGTAGCAGACATTGGAGGTCTTCTAGTCCAGCCCGCTGCCCAAGCAGGAGACCCTATGCCATTCCAGACAAATGGCTGTCCAATCTCTTCTTGAAAACCTCGAGCAAAGGGCCATCCACAACTCGGGGAAGCAAGCTATTCCATGGATTAATTGTTCTATCAGAAAATTTCTCCTTACTTCTAGGTTGGATCTCTCCTTAATAATCTTCCAGCTGTTAACTTCTTCTCCTGCCGGCGGTGCTTTGGAGAATAGGGTGACTCCCCTCTTAGTGACAGCCCCTCAAGTATCAGAAGACTGCTATCGTGTCACCCCTAGTTCTTCGCTTTCTTAGCCTAAGCTTACCTGACTCCCTCAACCATTCCTTGTGTGATTTAGGGTCTTAGACCCCTCGTCATCTTTGTTGCTCTTTACACTTTTTCTACAGTCTCAGCCATTTTTTGTGCCATGGTGACCAGAGCTGGACTCGGTATTCTAAGTGTGGTCTTACCAAGGCCGTGTAAAGTGGTGCTTAATACTTCATGCGATCTTGATACTGTCCTTCTGTGGATGCATCCTAGGATTGCCTTGGCTTTTTTGGCAGCTGCAGGACACGGCTGGCTCATGCTTAAGTGGTTGTCCACCAGGATTCCCAAGATCCCTCTCACAGTTACTGTTAGCCAGGTACCACCTATTCCACACCTGTGCCTTTTGGGTTTTCCGGCCTAAGTGCAAGAAAGACCTTACTTTTTTCACCCCTGAATTGCACTTTGTTGGATAGAACTAGATTTTCAGGTCTGTCCAGATCCTTCTGCATCTTGAGGATATCTCCCAAAGTGTTGACTATCCCCCACTCACCCACCCAGCTTGGAGTCGTCTGCAAATTTTCCTTCTAGCACTGGGCCTAAGATAGAACTTTGTGACACCCCACTCACTGCTTGCTTCCCTCCGTGTAGTAATAAATTTTTTTTCTATCCTGCCCTTCTCCCGAAGGACCCAGGACGGTGTAGATGTGGTCCCAAGAAGGACTAGGCATTGTGTGCGTTTTTTCAGCCAACTCTAGTGATGCTATCTATCCCACATTGTCCTATTTTACCAAGAAGTAGGCCGTGGTCTCCTTTGTCAAATGCCTTACCAAATATGTCTATTTGTTGCAAGTCTTTTAAAAAGTGTCGGGTGTATCACTCATGGAGCTGTGCGTTCTGAGGGTTACATCTGATCATAAATAATCACAGCCAAGGAAGCTTTGAAGGAGATTACCCTCCCCCTAGTTAGTTCCCATTCATTCCATTGTTTGTCATCTTTTGAGATCCAGTTTGCTAAAAGTTCCCACAGAGCTAAAGGCAGGTTTGAAGAAATGGTAAATTTTCTGCCTGTGATGTCACGGGCCCAACCAGAATAGGAAAGCCAATTGGAAAGGTTCAAAATACAACTGAACTAGGAGGCCTGACCATCAACCAATGTAAATCTCCAGCCTTCTTGAAGTTCCATGCTCCCCGTCAGCTTCTCCTTCCTTTGTTTCCTAGGCCAGGGCCATACTTTTCATCAGAAGTCAGATTGGACCAAGCACAGGTGTCGGGAGCTGTAGTGGCGCAGTGGTTAGAGTGCAGTACTGCATTCTCCTTCTGTTAACAGTCAGCTCAAGGCTGACTCAGCCTTCCATCCTTCTGAGGTCGGTCAAGTGAGGACCCAGATTATTGGGGGCAGTATGCTGATTTCTGTAAACCGCTTAGAGAGGGCTGTAAAGCACTGTGAAGCGGTATATAAGTCTAACTGCTAACTGCTAGTCTCTGGACAGACTGGAGCCACATTAGATATGCTTCTGAAATGATATTTATAGGTTGTTGCCTTTAGCCAGATAAATATCTCTTGGTGAGATGGATGCAAAAGGGGCAAAAGTCTGCACAATTGCAAATATACAACAGATGGTGGAATAAAAATGCAGAAAACTGTGTTTATAGGGACAGCACACAGGAGCATCCATGTGCAGCAGGGAGCAGCTAGTAACATCACATATATCATGACATCATGGAAAGAACAAAAACTATCTAATTTGTATTGATGTCATAGTGAATTTTATTCTATGCTTATGGCAGTGTAGATTTTCTTTAGAGGAAGGACACATTTTTTTTTTGGAAAGAACATTGCAGTCAGGAAAATTGGCCCTTGGAAACTGAAATCTGTTTTTCCCCCTAAAAAATATGCCCTATCCCGTTCAATCTGCTCTGGCTTGCTTTAGCTTTGTATGTTCCCCTGCTTACCTTCTGGTCCTCCCAGTTTGTCTATAATTTTCACAGCCACTTTTCGTTGGTGTTTTTTTGAAAAGGCTTCTTTGACCTTTGAATATGTTCCTTCTCCAATGGTTTTGCCCATCTGGTAACCATGGGAGAGAAGAAACTCCTCCATCGTGTCTTTCACTCGCTCGTCTGTCATTCTCAGGACATCCTGTCATCACAAAGTCTACACATCGCTGTCCTTCTCCACCCAGACCAGGGTCTGCATCGGTTGCAGCCCAGGATGCTAGATCATTTTTTCCTGCCCAGACAAGGTCCTTCGATGAGGGGTGAAACTGAGATTGGACATCTTGAAACTTGAGCCTCCATTGTGATGCAACCTTGTGTTACCTGAAGACCAGGGGGGCAGGTAGGGACTTGGCACCAATGAGAGGCAGGCACACATCCTCCTCAAGAGGAGAAGGGTTGCCCCAGGCCTTGACCCTCCAGGGGGATGATGGGTTAACCTAACAGGAGGCCTAATGCTGTGAGGCCTTGGGTAAGAAATCATTGTAGCTCGTATTGTAGTGTAGGTAGGGCTAATTATTATCAGGTTGGACATGGATGGTTAAGTTTTCCACACCATGGAAGTCTGCTGGCTTGAAGCTACTTGGCAGGGTTTGGGCCTAGCTACATCAGGCAAGCCTTAAGAGTAAGTATCACAAGTCCCTCAAACTCTGTCTTATTTAAGAAGATAATTTCTTAAGGAGTTGTACTTTTTGGATGTACTGGGAAGAGATCGAGCTTTAGATCATCCATCCAAACTCAGCCATTGAACTGGTTAGGATAGGGAGATTCAACATGATTCAGAAGAGAGCCAGTCCTGGCTGGGAATTGCAATCACTCTACTCGGAGGGCGCAAGATTATACAGGAATATGGTCCATAAATCCTGGTTTGGAACTCTGAATTGTGACAGTGGTGTGAATAAAAACACCATCTTTCAACCTAAACTACTACATGGGGATGTTTTCAGCTGTCAAGAGAAAAGATGGTATACCAATCAACAACCACAGCGGCTACAGTTGAATGATGCTAGCAGAATACAGAATAAGAGAATTGGAAGGGACCTTGAAGTCTTCTAGTCCAACACCCCTGCTTAAGCAGGAGAATCTAGACCATTTTAGACAAATGCTTGTCCAGTCCTTTCTTAAAAAGCCTCCAGTGATGAAGCACCTACAACTTCTGAAGGCAAAAGCTGTTCCACTGGTTGATTGTTCTCACTGTTAGGAAGTTTCTCCTTCGTTCTAGGTTGGCTCTCCTTGAATAGTGCCCAACCATTGCTTCTTGTCTTGCCTTCTGAAGTTTTGGAAAATAGGTTGAAGCCCTCTTCTTTGTGACACCTTCAACATTGCCTGTTTCGATGAGGTCAAATTTTTAGGGCAAACATTTGAAACATCACAACGAGAAGCCCCAGGGATTATGTCTAGAGCAACAGAATTCTAGAACTGGCCTATAGGGACACAGGGGGACCTGTGATAGACAGATATAGAAGTAGAGCATTTTAACCAATCTTTTTTCCCCCTAAAAAACCAACTCAGACTGCATTACAGCCATTTCTAGGTAGGTGTGGTGAGGCATCTCTGCGCCCTGATTTTGGTCTCGCTGTCATGTAACCAGAGCGATTACTTGTGTAGACAAAGACTACCTAAACTGGGCATGAGAGAAGCCTGGGCAGCCATGGGCGGGGGATGGCTGCTGCAATGAAGCGCTTCTACGGTTAGCCAAAGCATCTGTCGTCTTTAAGGAAGCATTTCATTTCTAAGTTCTTTCAGAGCACAGTTTCATGGTAGGCCCATCGCAAAATTGTCTAGGCCCATCCTTCAAGTTGGTGGCAGCTGTTTCTTCACTTAACTAGTCTGATCTTCAGAATCCTCATCTGTTTAAACAGAAGGATTTCCTTAGTTGATGGTAGTGGTTGCCAAGAGGTCACAGCTTCGTTTTGTGGACTTCTTATAAAGTGTTTTTTTTAAGTAACATGACTATTTTTGATCAACCTGGAAGCTGCCATCTTGCATGCTGAGGGCATGAGTTTAATTCACAGGCGGTAGTTGCTGTAGTTGAATGTTTTGATGAGTCAGACCTGGAGAAACAGGAAACAGGCATCACATTTGCCCTAAGAAACCTCCAACTCCTAAGAGACCATCTAAGAGCAGGCTTCACCTTCTATTACTTTTCTCCAGCTTAGGCAAAGTCTCTTTCTAAAAAAAGGCCCAGAACAAGCATAGCTGATATAATCCAGGATGGCTGGCAATCCACCTTATCAGGGAGAGTTGGGGTTTTAACTTGGGTGGGTGGGTGGATGGTGGTGGTTGGTAAGCCCTCCCATGCAAACACTTAATTTTTATTGTGAAATTACCATATACAAGTATAATCAAATTCTTGTCTGCCGGTAGAACACAGCATTATGTAGGAAGTATTAGTCTCCTTGGTAAATTTTGCTCTAGAGGTCCAAGATATTTTATTTTATCATTTGCTTATTTAATTTGTTGTGTCCTTGGTGCTCTCTGAGCTTGGGCTGTTTTCTTGCAGACACTTCATTACCAAACTAGGTAACGCCATCAGGGCTAGTAAGGAGTGGGGTTTGCTCTCGTTTTTTATACACTAGTGGCTTGCCCTGTCAGTATTGGTGGGGGTGGTCCTGATGCTTCCTTGATTGGGTTGTTGTTCACTGTTAGCTTGTTGGTCTGAATTGGGGGTTCCTTAATTGGGTATTGCTTGCTTCCTGATTATTAGTCTAATGTTAATGTTGGTGTTGGCTGTGCTTATCTGGGTGTTGATTGCTGATGAAGAGGCGTTTAGCTCTTTCTGTTTCCTTTTTGGCTTCCGGATTGTCTCCTTTGAATAGTATATAGAAGTTGTTTAACTCTGTACACCTGTTGACTGCCAAGCTCCCAGAAATCCCCTAGTGTTTTTTGGATTTGGCTTGTTCTAGGATGGTCGCAGCTTCCTAGTCGCATCTCTTGCTAGGTCTGTCCATGCGTTGTAAAATTAAGGAATTCCTATCACGTCCTCTTGACTGCTATTGGTGTTCGGGATGCGCTCTCCTCGGTCTTATTAAATTTCCGGGCCACCCATCTCACTGGTACAGCGACTCTGGGTGATTTACAATATAATAAAAAACAAAAAAAGTGCTTAAAAACAATTCAAGATAGAAAAATTGAGTAAAAAAATAAATAAAAGTTAAAAACAGAGACGATGGGCAACCTGAGGGAGAGAATCTTCTTTACCTGATCAGCCACCCCCAACTTAGCGAGCCCCTCAGCGCCCCAGGACAAGCGGGAGCTTCTTCACTGGAGACCACTGTCCACCACATGCCTGCCCACCACAGGGATGCCTGGAGAAACCCCAGAAGAAGCCCACGTTTGATGTGAGAGGCTCAGGGAGGGAATGGCCTGAGGATGACTCGTTACTTGCTGGAGGCCTGGCATTCCTTAGCCTAGGAACTCCAAGCAGTGAGAAGGTCAGGCCCCATTGTGATGCAGGCACCAGCCTTCTGCGTCACAATGGAAGTGGAGTCGTGGCCTCCCTCTAGGCTCTCTCCCAGCCTGCCCTTTGCAGTAGGCCCTTCAAGCTGCCAGGTCGACTTCTAGGGAGCACTCCTCCGCCTTCCTTCGATAGGTGAGGCTAGGGCAGAGTTGTGGGGAGGGAGAGGCTCTGAGGGAGGAGGAGAGCCCACGGGGGCTCCTTTGTGTCGGGCTGGGCAGTGCCGCCCACCTGACCTTCTTCCTTAACTAGGAAGGCCTTCAGACTTCAACCCCAGAGCCCGTGCTTGAAGCCACCATGCTAGGACGCTTCTCCTGCAGAAGATTTCTGTGCCAGGATCCAGGGTCCACAAGAGGCATTTGGTCAAATTTAAATAACAAGGAGAGCCATCGTACGATGAAAAACTGTCCAGATATGGGATAGCTAGAGGGCATCTGGGACATGGCAGTTGGTTATGAAGAAGGTTTATAGCCTGTGGTCCCCTCAAGGCTGGATTACTTTGATCGGGAATATAGAAGTACTAGATACTTGTTGACATTCCCATGCATAGGATCCACTAGTTGCGTTTTTAAAAAATGTTTTTAAAATTTAAATTTATAGGCTGGCTGACCTCCAAATGTTATGGGTGACTGACTTACAATGAAAAGTCAGATATTAAAAGACAGACAGCTGATCAGAAGAGCAAAATAAAATAAAAACAAGACCCAAACAAGCCAGATTAAAATAAACCAAGGCAAAACCAGAAGGTGTCTCCTTAGTCACTCGGTCCTTAAGGCCCAGGAGAAGAAGCAGGTCTCTCCTGGACGATAGGCTGGTGGAACCAGACAAAACTCTCGGAGAGACCACTGGAGAGAAGAAGCTGGGATCCTTCGGTTTCATTTCCAAGTCTGTCAACTGACTACCAATTTCTTTTTCTAACCCCATTTATGGGTTAAAATAGTTTTGAGACATTGCATGCAAAAAGTAAGGCTTGAAAATCTGAAATTAATTTCTCAAGTGGGAGTACAAAAACCACACTCATGCAACGGGCTGATGAATGTCCGAGTGTGGGGCCCCCAGAAATTCTTTGGGTCCCTCCATGGGCCCCCTTGTCTTGCCAGATCAGCTGCCGTTGGTTTGCTCTTCTTAGTCCTCCGCCTTGTCCTCATGGCCACCCTTTCCATGGGCGGCTCTAGGCCCAATTGGGGGTCTCTGATGTGTAGCGTAATGAGCAAAGGAGGGCCCTCATTCTGCTCACCATTCTCCTCTTCATCAGACAGGTCTGGGGCTCGGACATGAGCTCCCAAGAGACCCCACAAGCTCGGAGATTTCCAATAGAGGCAGGAGATTCTCCCAGCCTGGCAACGGCCCCCGAAACTCAGGAGCCCGTTGCCCCCGAGCGCGCTGCAACAAGGTGAGCACACAGAGTCGGCAAAGAGAAGCAGAACTGCCCGTCCCGTTCCTTGGACTTTGAAGAGAAGCGCGATGGCCACTCCGCTTGCTCCCTGCTCTGAGCAACCAGGTGGCCTCAGGGTGCGGAAGGGTGGGGGTGGGGGCCCTCCCTTTGGAAAGAGACGCGGTCCAAACACACACACACTGGTGTTGTGCTGGCGTAAACGGCAATTCAGGGCTGAGTCTTCCAGCAGTCGGCAAGCACCATGTTGACTTTGCTTAGAAGGCAAGCCCAGAGCTGAACTTCAGAAGGTAGCGCTGGAGAACGTGCCTGAGTACAGATGTTCCTCAACTTATGACCATTCGTTTAGTGACCATTGAAGTTAGAGCAGCACTGAAAAAAGTGACTTACATGTCCTGGTGCTCACAAGCATTAAGATTTGGGCACTTGACGCCTGGCATGTAATTTGTGAGGGCTGCAGCATCCCAGGGTCGCCTGACCCCCCATCTGTGACCTTCCCAGCCGACTTCTGACAAGCAAAATCAACATGGGGAAAAGCGGTCTTCTTTTAACAGCCACATTATCCGCTTATCAGCTGCAGGGACTCGCTTAATGATTGTGCAACAAAGGTCATAAAAGTGCTTGTAACTCACTTTACAGCTGCCTTGCTTTAGCAATGGAAATTCTGCTCCCAGGGCCTGTAGACGGGAGGGGCAGTGGAAAAAAATAAGTCACAATATACAAAAAAAGGTTGATTTTTCTTGGAAGAGTTTTAAAATATATTTTAGAAAGGGGCAATTTTCCTAGAAAATGGTCTAAAGAAACCAAGTTTGTATCGGTAGTTGCAGAGTAGCAGCTCCTTGGAAAGACTCCAGAGGGCTCTCGGATTGGAAGCAGGGGAAGTAGCCGCTGGGACAGAGGCCCAGGGCGGAAACGCTCACAGAGGAGTCGGCAAGGCCGTGGGGATGGAGAGTGGCGCACCAGCATCCACCGCGGGCCGTAATGAAGCCAAAGTGGCCGATGCCCCTGGCGATCTCACAGGGGGCAAGCTGCCCCTCTCCATAGCCGTGTCGTGCTCAAGTAGCCAAGGGGCGGCCTGTGGCAGAGCCACTCCGGCCGTGGCCTGAGGAGATTCACTTTGTCCTGGGTGATGCGCTCGGTCCCAAAGACCAGGCAAACGGCCGAGATGGATCCACCAGGTTTTCCCCTCCAAGGGTGATTTCTACCATACAATCTCATTTTTTCTTTTACCCTCTTCCCCGCCTCCCGGATTGGCAGGCATGTTTTCTTAGGAAGTCTGTATGCGCAGGGATCTAGAAGATGAGTGGAAATTATGTTGACGCTGGAACTGGCCCTTTGCTTTGCAACACCCCAGCTTCCCATTTATTTAATGGCCGTCTTTTCAAACGATGCAAGGGAAGCCTTGGGCACACCCTGGTCAATAAATACCAGATTTCCTCCCCTGGGCTAGATGATGGCGCTGCAGAGGAATTCAAGGTCTCGGGCACGATCAAAATGTCTCCCACGCACTGTATTCATTGTGTGAATAGCAGCGGGAAATACTTTATGGGAAAGTACTTTAGTTCAGGGCCAAATTCTCTCTTCCCACCCTCCATGGCTACTCTTACACATCTTCACTTTATTTCAGCAAAGTGTGTGCCATAGAAGTTTCCCTTAGCGAGGTTCCCTCCTTGCTTGTTTTAATTTTCTACAGACTTCAGAGACCATACGGACTTGCCAGCACTGCAGTGGTGTCACTAGAGCAGTAGATGTCAAGCTTGACCACTTTAAGACATGTGGCATTCAATCCCTGCTGGCTGGGGGATTCTGGGAGTTGAGGTCCACACATCTTAAAGCAGTTAAGAAACACTGACCTAAAGGGATTGGATTGGGGGAGGTTCTTTGGGAGTTATTTTGTCCTCCCTTTTGCCCATCGAAATTTCCAAATTATTTACAGCTGAAAGCCAGCAAGTTGCCAGTGAACCTCAGTGAGGCAAAGGGGGACCCGGGGCCCACCTATGGCTCTGGGTATCCCTCTTGGGGAATGCCAGATGGATCAGATCTGGGTCTGGTGTCCCTTTGCACTCAACCCTCCAGCCAGAGGGAGAGCTGGAACAAACGATGCGCCACATTAGGAGAGCTCAGTCAGTGAAGTGCTAAGAGCAATTTATGCTCAGAAAAGGCTCCTCTCTTTTTAAAGGAGGACCTTGTGGGACCCATTCTGCGCTCTTGGGTGGCACTGCAGTTTCTAACCAAGGCGATGATCCTTCCTCCCTCTTTCTCTCCTGGGCAGGCAGCTGCGAAGATGTCCAGGGTGCCACTGCCTGACCTTGCCCAACGTCCCCATTGATGTCTACATTGCCATGGGTGGGAGCCACAGGCCACGAACTACCTGAAGACTCCCCCAGGTCGGCTCAAGTGCTGAGGCCACAGCGGCTGTCCCAGGAAACACACTGACAGCCAGACAACAGTGAAGCAAGCCACACAGAACAGTGACGCACATTTTAATAAAAGGACACCTTAAAATGTTTCTGTGACTGTCCTTCCTGGAAATCGGCCTTGCTTCTCTCTGCCAGGGCCCCCTCCCCACTGGCACCAGAGGGAGCTGAGCTGAGACTTGGGGGTCCAGCTTGAGGACAAGGGAATCAGAAAGGGAAGCCTCCATCGGTGTGCGCAGAGTTTTCCCTGGCAGAGATGAGCCGCTTTCCCCAGCCTGCCCACGGTGGGTGGGTCTGGCCCACCCACTGGATAACGTGAACCACCCAGTCTCAGTGGTAGAGACCGCTCCTCCACTCTTCTTCCTCTGTCCGTCTCTCAGAGGACAGAACTGCATAGATCCGCATCTCTTCCTGTTGGCTCCCTGGTCTGTGAGTGTGGGAGGTGAAGTGAGATTCCATAGGGATTCAGTTGGTTTTCAAAAGTGAGAGATTCTGACTCACTCTTGGCCTCCAGTGGAATTTGGACACTGCCTTTTCGGAGGCTGGCTTCTGCTCCAGAACTTCTCCCGAGAACTTTAATGCTACTAGATGTCGTCGTCATCCATTCGGTTGTGTCTGACCTTCGGCCACTCTTTGGGTCAACACTCTCCATGCCCTCCTTCAGATCTGCCATGGTCATCCTTTATAGCAGTGATGGCGGACCTTTTTGAGACCGAGTGCCCAAACTGCAACCCCAAAGTCACTTGTGTATCGCAAAGTGCCAGCACGGCAACACC
>JANHFO010002099.1:18527-38641 GCA_032468095.1 Pareas carinatus
GTCCACAAACCTTGAAGGGATCAAGGTTGGATACCTCTGCTTTGCTGGCTGAGGAATTCTGGGAGTTGAAGTCCACAAGCCTTAAAGGGATCAAGGTTGGAGACCTCTGCATTAGAGGATCCTGGCCTATGGTTTGGAGGGAGGAGAAAACCCGTTTTATCCACGTGAGCCGTATCTATGGACACCTCAACTGTATCTTTCTGCAGCTGCCTTTTTTCTAAGCTAAAAAGTCCCAGACATCCTTCCTCTTCACATAAACTCAAGATCGTCTGTTTAAGCTACCCTCTTCTGCACTTTTTATATCTGTATTACTGTAGGTCCTTTTTCAGGCATAATGTCCTAAACTGTACAGTGTTGCAATTGACTTCTTTGGCAGCGGCGGCTGCACACGGCTGGCTCATCTTTAAGGGATTGTCTGTTAAGATTCCAAGATTCCTCTTGCGGTTACTGCTATCCAGCCAAGTTTCACCTAAGCTCTATTTATACAGATTAATTAAAAAGGCCTTTTTAATACTGAAAATACGTTGAAGGACTTTAAGGTGCGCCACTGGAGGTTAAGACCAAGGATTTTTTTTCCAGGCCAGTGCAGTGGAGTGTGACTCATTGCATCATTTGAACGGGCCTCCAGATGAGAGCATCCTTTGGTGTCTTTCAGCCCCGGTGGGCGTGACGAGAGTAGCCTGTTTTTCTATCGATTATGCAAAAAAAAAAAAATTGGTCTGTGTGTTGTTGTTTTTTTCTGGCCTGCAGAAACCATGGCGAGCCCAGCAAAAGAGAACAACTACCGAATGAAGAGTTACAAAAACAAAGCTTTGAACCCAGAGGAGATGCGCCGGAGGAGAGAGGAGGAAGGGATCCAGCTACGCAAACAGAAACGGGAACAGCAGGTAAGGGATCCATGCCTCGTTTGGTACCCGCTTCCCCTTTGGATTGCTCACTCAAAGGTCTGGAGTGAGGCGGAAGTATTGTTTGCTCTGGCCATTTTTGGCTTATCTGGTCCTTGGCAGTCAGTGCTTTGAAGAATAGCAAAATAGATCATTTATGTATTATTTATTTTATTTTATTTTTCATATTTATATGCCATCCCTCTCCATGGACTCAGGGCTGCTTACAATAAAACAATAGTAAAGATTACATAGATAACAAGTAACACAGTATATAACACAAGAGTTAGAAGGGATCCCCGGGGTCTTCTAGTCCAACCCCCCTATATACCATTCCAGACAAAATGACTTCCCGATCTCTTCTTGAAAGCCTCCAGTGATGGAGTAGCCACAATTCCAGAGATAAATGGATGGGGACCTCAGTGCTAGATTACAAAGGCCGGAACTTAGATTGACCACTAAAGATGTAAATGCTTGATCAGCAGGATGAGAGCAGCTTCTTCGTTGAGTGGCATTATTTCTGATGCTGTGCGGTAACAAGAAATGGGAGAAAGCAACTAGAGACTCTTTCCTGCTCATAATAATAAAATTAAGCTAAGATTATTTATGGTTTTGGTATTATAAAAAGAGGTTAGGAAAGCAATAAAAATGCAAAAAAATCAAGTCCAGTGAAATTATTTAAATATTCTTTAAATTATGAACAACTGTAACAGGCTGACTGTTCTTTGTATAATACAGGCAGTCCTCGACTTATGACTGTAATGAAACTTGCCCATTACGGTCATAAATTGTGATGGCCGTAAAGTGGGAGATTGTGCGACCAGATCCAATTTTACAACCTTTTCTTGCATCAGTTGGTAAATGAATGTTGTGGTTGTTAAGTAGAAGCTGTTCTCTATGAGTCACTTTTGCAAAAGCGTAAGTCACGGTCACATAACTGTGATATACTGCAAATGACCATAAATCAGGCCAGTTGCCGAGCAACCAAATGCGATCGTGTGACCACTGGGGCCACAGCTGTCAGAACTGGGTTCCAGAGCAAGTGCCTTTTGGATGTCCATAGTAACTTCAAATGGTCGCTAAGCGGCTAATCCTAAGTCAGTAACTGCTTGTACTGCAGGGTAGGCTGAAGGTTGTTCGGAATCTGTTAGAAAATTGCTGTTTCAGAATGTAAACCAGGGTGGGCTGCTGACTCCTGGCACTAGAATTCCTGTCATGCCCCTACTCCACGGCCCACTTGCTCAGGTAGGGAGAGAAACGTGTCTCTGCTTGGTAGTGAAAACGGAAGGCTGCTTTGTGGATGACCAAAGGATTAATGAGAGCAGTTCTGGGCAGAGCAGCTGTTCAGAGGCACCATGTTGCCTCACTCTGGGCAAGCTTTATTTTATGCCTTGTTCTGGTTGATCTTCAGAAAAGAGAAGAAAGCGGGTGCCGTAGATCTGCTGACACTTGGTGTAAGGCCCTGGTATTTCCTGCTCTTAAAACAGGGTTTGTGTGTGAATTTAATATAAATTTTATATGTCACTTCTAGGCAAATTGGCAATTGAGGGGTTAATAACTATTTAGGGTAACGAAGCCATGAAAACAGTTTGGAGTGACTCCTGATAGGGAGTATGAAATGGGTGTGTCCCTCTTCGTTTGTAGATCGTGGGTGCCAAGCCAGACTAAGTTTTGCCCATGGTTTCTGCGACCTGGCTAAGTGGTTTGGGAGCTCAGCAGTGGTGCTGCCTTGTAATAGTATTAAATAATAGGAATAATCTCGTCAAGGTACTTTTCAGTTAAGACACATATAGAAGTCCTACCTCTGGAATGGAAACGTTTTCATATCTGCAAGCATGAACTAGGAGATGGGGTTCTGCTTGATGGAACGTCAAAAGGCAGGAGGGTCACCAAGGTTGGGTTGCAGCTCTGAAGTTGCGTGGGAGCTGTTTCGCAATCTGCAGGTGAGCCCTTGAAATCAAATTTGGTTTGTTCCCCTATAATATTGTTCATTTTCCATTGCAGCTCTTTAAAAGGAGAAACGTGGAGCTAATTAATGAAGATGCAGCTATGTTTGACAGTCCCCTCGTAGATTCCTTGGTCAGCTCTACAATTGGTAGCGTAAGTAGAGATTGCGTGTTTCCTTACTTCTCTCTCTCGGTCAAGATCAGTAAGACGTCTACAGATCCTGAGAAACCTCCATGCACTTTGTAAATGTTTTCTGCCTCAAAAGCTAAGGGAATCAACCAGTCAATTTTGATTTTGAGCAATGGCAATCAGGTCGGAGCTAGGAAAGTGGTTTTATCGGCTACCCCTACAGGGTCTCCGGGTCTCCATCCTTGGGCTAGGTGACCCATTTATCTGCTTTGGTTCAATATATCTTACTGTATCTCTGGGATTTAGGTGTCTTTCTTCTTAACTCTAGGCTGGGATCTTCTTGAAAATTGGAATAGTCCTAAATTAAATCTAAAGTTTGAGAATTGTTGTGAAAGGTAGGCATTAGATTGGTGATGGATGGGTTGTCTAATCTTTTCAGGAGGGCGTGATCACAATGGAGATGGTGAAAATGTTGTTCTCTGAAGATCCTGATCTTCAGTTAGTAACTACCCAGCGATTCAGAAAGCTACTTTCAAAAGGTACATTCAATTGTAACTCTTTTTAAGAAGAGCTGGTGAGATAAACTTAGGGTTTCTGCTAGGCCCTCAGGATATATTTGCTGTTGAAATACTTTGCCAGAAACATCTAAAAATTTCTTATAGGTGGGTAGACTGAACAGATGAAATCTAATAGCAGTAGCAGACTATCTGAGCTGTTCATTTGTTAATTACAAATCATTTTACTTAAGTGCCTTAAATTTCAGCAGTTAAGTTCTGACGTGTCCAATAATGTGTAATGAACATTCTTGGCTAAACACAGATAATATGTAAACATACATTGCGTTATACAGAATCATAACTTCAACTGGACAGGCAATTGGAGAGATTAAAGGTGTATATAGTGATGTTGGCCATGGCAGGGTTATGTGCAAGCTGGAATTGTGATATCCATTCCCTCCCTCCCAAATGATGAACAAGCCTTACCCAATACTGTTTGATACGTATTTTAACTCTTCCCTCTCCCCCCCCCCCGCCAATTTCTTTTTAAATTTTATTTTAGAGCCCAATCCTCCAATCGATGAGGTAATAAGCACTCAGGGAGTTGTGGACAGGTTTGTTGAGTTCCTCAAGAGAAGTGAAAACAGCACACTACAGGTAAGAGAAAGGCCAGCTTGGGCTTGCTCTTTGAAGATTGCAGCTTGCTCTGTCTTTGTCCTGCTTATGTCGGTAGTTGTGACCCAATTGACCAAAGACATCTCACTCTAAAACAATACCAAAAAGGGAGACTTATGACTATAATGTTTAATAAAATTACTATTAAAAATGTAAAACCATTGTTGTATAAGTGTCTCAAAGTTTGCAAGTATGACTGAAGCCATAATCCACTACAGTCTTAAACACAGGGTATATTTTGTTAAGGGGTGTGTGGGATAGGAATACTTCGGTATTAGTTCTTTATTCCTGAATAAGCATAGGCTATCAGTCCTTTAAAAGTATGAACATGCTTTAATATAATGATCCATAGAGATCCTTTGTGAGGGGCAGTTTATGGTTGAAAACTAGACACCTGTGATTCCACTGGGATCCAGCTCTGGCATTCTCCTGCCTCCCTGGCCTTTTTGACCTCCTTCCATCTTTGGTCTTGTCGGGGTGGCAGACAGGCAGCTCCTCCTCAGTCATGCCTCTGCCTTTGATTTGCATGCTCAGGTGGGCAAGTTTTGTTGTGGGGGAAAGACTGGCAGCAGTACCCCTGAAGAAGGAGCTGCCACTCCAAAGAGGCTGTTGCCATCCTGCCAAAGGGGAATTCCTCCACAGTGTCAGTGAAATGGGATCCATTTTTTGGCTTTTGGAGCTGGTGCACACCTTCCTCTTCCACCACAGATAACTCCTCTGGAAGCTTTTGGTTGAAACCAGGTTAGAAATGGCAGCCAGAGTTAGGAGGCCTCACTTCTGAATTATTTTACTTTGCAGAATGCTCCCCCGTCCCAGGAACAAATTGGAACTCCAGTTTGATTTGTTGAGGTCCAATCCCAATGTAACTTGTCTCTCATTGGTTGTGGCTTTTGGCTGAAGTCACTCATTCACTGGCTGCTTCTCTTCCAGTTTGAAGCCGCGTGGGCATTAACCAACATCGCCTCAGGCACCTCGCTACAAACTAAGATAGTGATCGAGGCCGGGGCCGTCCCGATCTTCATTGAGTTGCTGAGTGCTGATTTTGAAGATGTCCAAGAGCAGGTGAGGCTCACGCCTGGACTGCGGATTTCATGGCAGCTCTTGAGCTTTTGTTCATTCTCCCTCAAGCATTTCTGCGATGGGACAGATGGCTCAGCATCCGAATAAAACGTGATCAATGGTGTCCTAAAAGGGCAGCAGCTTCCCAGTCTAAAAACTATTGAAAAGACTGATTCTCACAAGATCTGGGTGTTTTTAAAATTTGTTTAATTAGGGAGATGTCCGATGCTTAGAAATGTTTTTGATTGCGATCTAGCCGCTTTGCAATGCTTGTCTACACCTTCAGCTATCCCACCACATTGTAGGTCTACAGTTATATTTAAGTTGTTTGTGCTCCATTATTGGAAGCTTTTGTGAAAAGACTGGCATTTGTCTGAAGTGGTGTATGGTCTCCTGCTCAAGGAGGGGGTTGGACTGGAAGACTTCTAAGGTCCCTTCCCGCTGTGTTATTCTGTTCTGTGGTTTAATTATGGGGTAATTACATCACACTGAATACTTGCCTGGAAGGCAGCATATATTGAGGTATGGGTTTAGTTGGGCTCAGTTTATTTTCACAACAACGCTATGAGCTCCTGTATCACCCTGGGACTCAGTGGTCTTTACTGCTGTTGTGATGTCACAGATGCGTCAGACTGCCTAGGGTAAGGCAAGCTGCTTTGTGTGGCATGAGAGCTCGGCCAGCTGGCAAGAAAGACACACAGACCCCTGGTAGCTATTGGAAGGCTTGGATTATAGAACGGGAATGAAATAATCCAATACGGGGCAGTGGCTCTCTAGAGGAAGAACAGCAGCAAGGGGATGCATTGTCCAGGCTTCCTCTACATCATGGGGCTACTAGGTTGAGAAGGTTGCCTAAGCTATTTTGCACTGTGTCCATCCCAGTAATAACGAACAGCATGGAAGTGACTACAGCCAGCAATTCATTAGCAAGGCCTGACTGAGACTGACTGCCCGCTTTGCTGTTGCTCTTAATATACCCCCTCCAAGGACTGAGTCCTGAAGCCCCTGCTCTTCTTCCAGGCTGTGTGGGCACTGGGAAACATCGCTGGAGACAGCTCTGCCTGCCGTGACTATGTCCTAAATTGTAACATCCTTCCGCCTTTGTTGCTGTGAGTAACCGCTGGGAGGAATCCCACCACTTTGTGGCCCCTTCATTCCCCTGGGCTGCCGGTGCTGAGTGGGGCAAACCTGTCCTAGGACCACAACTGGTTTTCTTATTTTCCCCAGACCATCTGGCTGCTCAGGCTGTTTTATAGGGATACAGCGGCCAAGCCCGTGAAGAGCTGGGTCTAGGCCCAAAGGCTGCATGCAATGTGGACTTAAGCATTATTGGGTTATATTTCAGGCTCCTCACCAAATCTACCAGATTGACAATGACACGAAACGCGGTCTGGGCTTTGTCGAATCTCTGCAGAGGGAAGAACCCCCCTCCAGAGTTTGAGAAGGTAAGGTCCAAAGGTGGTGGTGGGTCGCTTTGTTTTCCTGGCAGGTCTTGTGTTCCAAAGACATTCTCAACTGGGGCAACTGGAAGACGGGTGGACTCCAACTCCCCGATCTCCCCAGCCGGCACAGTTGAGAAACGCTGCTTTATTTATGTTTAGTCTTAAAGCTCACTTCCTGCTCCCTATTGCGTCTCTTTCGTTTAAAAGCACTCAAAGTACAGTGAAGCAGCACATGTGACCCCCCCCCTCCTGCATGAGCTGCACTGGCTTTCTGTGGTCTTTCGGGTGCGCTTCAAGGTGTTGGTTACCATCTTTAAAGCGCTCCATGGCTTAGGACCGAGGTATCTGCAGGATCGCCTGTTACCGACTAATATCTCCCACTGTCCAGTACCCTCCCACAGAGAGGGCCTCATCAGGATGCCGTCAGCAAGTCAATGTCGGCTGGTGACCCCCAGGGTGAGAGCCTTCTCTGTGGCAGTGCCAACCCTCTGGAATGAACTACCCCCGGAGATACATACAATGTCGGACCTCCGGGTCTTTCGTCGGGCACTTAAGACCTATTTATTTATCCAGTTTAGGCTGTCTTGATTCCCCATATTATTTTAATCTGGTTTTAAATTAGGTTTTGGTTTTAGCAATTTTCTAAATTTAGTTTTAAACAATTT
The DNA here is from genome assembly GCA_032468095.1 of Pareas carinatus. Lineage (NCBI taxonomy): Eukaryota > Metazoa > Chordata > Lepidosauria > Squamata > Pareidae > Pareas > Pareas carinatus. The sequence continues at coordinate 25,826 of JANHFO010002099.1, forward strand.
CAATCAGCCTATTGTATAATTATTTTAAGTATTGTTTTACTCTTGTTCATATATATGTTTTTATCTGGCTGTTCACCTCCCTTAGTCCTTTGGGAGAAGGGCGGTATACAATTTAAAATATAATAATAATAAAATGTGAAAATAGTAAAACATGTGATGTGCTCATTGTAACTCAAGTCCTGATAGTGCTGATTGCATGCTGAGCATCTTGTACAAAGTTTAGTATTTTATTCTCCACCAGACAAGGCAATCGGTGTGAGGAAGAGCTCTAAGCCAGAGTCAACGCTGTATCTAGCCTATGAAGCCCCGAAGGTCTACTTAAGCAACTTATTCCCCTGTAATCCCCATCCAAAGTACCCTGGGGCAACATTGAAGCAGACTCTCTCCTATAAGATACACCTAGAGAATACAGTGGCAAAAATCAGCACTAGGAACAGGATACTCCAGAAATTATGTGTAACTAAATGGGGAGCAACCACCCTCAGGTCATCAGCATCAGGGTTGGTCTACTTCACAGCAGAACACTGTGCCTCTGTATGGCTTAGCAGCCGCCATGCAGTTAGACGCCAGACTGCATGACACCATGAGGATTCTAAGCAGATATATTCAAACCACTCTTGACTTGCTGGCTTCGTGTTCTGAGCCATATAGTACCACCAGCTTTACGAAGGCTAGATGCACTACTGAGAGAATAGAGAAAAATTATGAATAGCTCACGCCTATCAGTGGATGCTGACCTTCCTCATTTATCAGCAGAAGGCTCAAATCCAGGAAGCCCCCAGAGGCACTTGCACAACATCTGCCCAACAACATTAACATTGATCCCCAGTGGGAAGCCAAATTGGTGGCTGAATGCTAAGACGTAGGATGACATGTAAATGACCCCACAAAAATGGTGCCATGCTTTGAGCCACCATGTCAGCAACGGGCAATCTTGAATAGGATTGGCACCTGCACGGCATCTGCCGAGAATCATGGTATAAATGGGGCAGAGCATCTTCCCCTCAGTGTGACTGTGGAGTCCCGCATCAAACTGTAGATGACATCGTAAGCTGAGGGCATCTACCGGTCCAGTAGCTGATTTATTTTTAAACTAAAAACGATGCTGCACTTCAATGGTTAGATGGCCTTGACATGGATATTTGAACATACATCTTTTTAACATTTATATTTTGTTGTGTTTTACTAATCTAGGTGAAATGTTAATATATAACGCTATTCCATGTATGTTATGCCATTTGCTAAATAAAATAAATAAACTGATGTATCTATGGATAGAGGGCAAATTTACCAGCTCTAAAGTGTTTGGCGTGATTATAGCATGAGGCACTGATTTGAATATACAAGCTGTATTTCTAAATTGAACATGGATTGAGAGATTTGATTGTACACACACAAAACCCTGTGGAGAACGCCTGAAATGCCTGTAACTTCCTCTTGACCTCCTGGGCCTGTCTTCTCACAGTCTCTTGCAATTGTTCTTTTGGGCAGGTGTCATCCTGCTTGCCGGTCTTGTCTCGCTTGCTCTTCAGCAGTGACTCGGACTTGCTGGCAGATGCCTGCTGGGCACTTTCCTATTTGTCGGATGGACCCAATGAGAAAATCCAGGCGGTCATAGATTCAGGAGTATGCCGGCGACTGGTTGAATTGCTAATGTAAGTGTAAAAGACCCCTTCGTGCTAAATTATGGTTCCCTTAAGTTATGGCTTATTGAGTAATTGACTAGATTCACATATGCCACAAATAATGGTTTGCAAACTACTCTGGCTGTGTTCATTTTGTGAAGCCAGATATGAAGAGTCAGTGTTAGAATTCATGTCTATGCAGGAATGACCTCGGGAGACAGGAGGAAAAGTTGCAGAAAAGGCAGCTGTGCCCTGACGGAAGGAGAGGGGCCTGGCAAATGTCTCAGGAGGGTCCTCCCTGGGATTTTGGACTGGAAAACCTGAAGGGAGAGATGGACTTTGAGACTTGCCTGTTTCTGTGAATGAAACCTTAAAACAAACACAGGTAGCAAATCTAGGTGTGCTCGTCTGGACTGCCTCACAAAGTTGACAATAGGTTGTGTGCCTTTCAAGTTAAATCACAGGACGTTTCACAACAATCACGCTTAAATATTTTCTGACGCATTATTTTCAAAAGAGGACAAATGCTAATTTGTGTTGTGATACTGAGGCAGTTTCCCTTTTTTAAAACTATGGGGTAGCATCAACACAGGGTCCAGTCAGCTCCTAGGTGGGGAGAAGGTGGTGGGAATGTACATTGCATACAAAGGATTGCTGTAATCTGCCGTCACGATGGAAAAGTGTAGATGCCCCTCCTGCCCTCCCCATCTCCCGTGGAATAAGTAGGGAGGTTCTCAGTGAACAGGATGCCTTTGTCAGGGCTTGAGCCTTGAAGGCGTCAGGTGGAGGCAGGTCCTTGGAACTCCTGGTTTAGCCCATCCTGAATCTACTGCGTTTCAAGTAGGCAAATCCCAGCACACCTAAGCAGCTGGAATCCACCCATAGGACCAGGATGGGGAAGTTGCTTTCAGGTAGCCAAGATCTGCTGTGCACAGGTCCAGCTTCCTATAAGTAGTCCTTGCCTTATGACTGGTTGCATAGTGACTGTTCAAGTCACAACTGATCCAGAAAAGGGAACTTACAATCTGGATTCAGAGTGCTCCATCGCTGAAATCTTTCAAGAGAAGCTTGGCAGCCATCTGTCCAGGGTAGTGTAAGGTCTCCTACCTTGGGCAGCGGGCTGGACTAGAGGACCCCCACGGTGTCCTCAAGACCTGTGATTCTGTGGATTCTGACAGACAGGGCCCCACCACGGTCATGTGACCAGAGTTTGGACATTCGGCAACATGGCTGCGTTTATGGCATTTGCATGTCCTACGGTCATATGATGCATTTTATGATGGTTTTGCTGAAAACTGGCACTTCCAGGTTTTGACAAAACACACCCAGAGTGAAGCGCTATGCGCTTCTGCCAAGGACTACCTGAATTCCAGAGAATCTGTAGCTCTTTGACATGGAAACCTGACTGCGCTGCTCCAGACCTTGGCCTGGCCTGAACATTTTAACTAAAGCAGGGACTTGGTGTAAAACCTGCCCTGGTCCTAAGAGAGGTACATGGCCTATGACCTTCCAGATATTGCTGAGCCCCATCAAGGTTGCAGCCTGGACCAGCATGTGGTGGATTGCAGTTGAATAATAGTGGAAGGTCTTCCTTGATTCTCCAACCTTGCCAACGTGGGGTTCCCTGGGTTGCATCATAGTTTTACACAGCTAAACTTTACTGGGATGTCTCTAATGGAGTCTATTCTTGATGAGTGAAAGAGACTCGACTTGTGGATCAAGCTTGGACACACATCCTTAAGCAACATTGAGCGTGTTTTCTTCTTCTGCACACAGGCACAGCGATTATAAGGTGGCTTCCCCAGCTTTGAGAGCAGTTGGCAACATCGTGACGGGGGACGATATCCAAACCCAGGTGATGGGGGGGGGTTGGTAGGCCTTATGTAGCCCCATTTCAGGCTTCCCCCCCAGGAGGTCTCTAGGAGCTTGTTCCCCAAGTCTTCCTTTGAAAAATCCACCACCGATCTATAGAGATCAAGCGTCAGCCCTTAGTTTTTGCTTCCAGGCAATAATAAGATAGGCTGTGCAATTTGGCTGTGATACTGGCTCAAACTATGACTTAAAGCAGAGAGAGGCTTAATGTCACGGGTACTAATTACTCATTGACCTGGGGAACAATACATTATTTTTTGCTCCTGCAATTCACCAAAGGCTAGAATTTGCTTTGCTTTTCTGTTATCTTTTTCTTTTGAGTATTGCTATTTTTGCAACTTCTTATTCTCCCTATAATGCTAACAACAAGTCAACTCTTCAGAGAAGGACTTCAGAGAAATCACGGGTCTGTCATGAAAATTACCAGACACACGCACAGTTCTCTTGACACTCCCCAGATGCCAGTCTGCCCTGTTAATGTGAGCCCTAAACTTAAAGCTCAAGCAGTTTGGACCATGAGTGACCGGTAGCTGGTTTTTGAGCCTGATTCCACCTTTGGTCACTTCCTCTCCCTTTGAGCTTCTCTACTTAGCGTGGATTCCCAAAAGACTCCCTTGGCTTTCCAGGATTATCACAAATCTGCTTATCATAGACCCATTTTATCTATTTTAAGTCTCAGTCGGTTCACCTGCACACATTTAAAATAACTTCGGGCACTAGCTTGGAAGTTTCCCAGCCTTCCTGGAATGATTCAAAACATCAAGTTACACTCTGTAGTTGTGACGTTTTGGCCCTTGCCAGCTACCTGGGGAATTCTGGGTGTTGAAATCCACACCCTTCAAGCTGTCCTTCCTAAATTCCTTCCTCACTAATCCATCGGGGGCACCGCCCCCTCTTGTCTGATCCTCTCCTAGGCAGCATTTCTTCCCCTCTTTCCCCAAGATCATCCACACATTCTGTTGCATGAAGGTGAACGGTGCTTATTTGTGTTTCCTTTCTAGGTGATCCTAAATTGCTCGGCGTTGCCTTGTCTCCTCCATCTGCTTAGCAGCCCCAAAGAGTCCATCCGGAAAGAAGCTTGCTGGACCATCTCCAATGTGACAGCAGGGAACAGAGCTCAGATACAGGTAATAAGCCCCATGTGGAAGTAACGCACCTGAGGCACTTTTTGGTCTAGTGCTGAGATGTCCAGGGCTTCCCGAGGTAAAGTGGAGCTCCAGTTCAACTCCCCACCCCACTGGTCATGTCTCCTCTCAGTCTCCGGGCGTTCCCCAGAGTGGTATTTCCTGCACCGGCAAACATCCTGGGACATTCTGGAAGGGAGTCTATTTTATTTTTTTTAGTGTGCTCAGAGTCTAGTTTCTCCCCTGTGGCCTACCCATAGGAGCCTTCATTGTTGATTTCATCTCCTTCCGGTTGCCGATGTAGTGCGCAAACAGAAAACTGACGGCAGAAAAAGACCTAGTGGTCCATTTGAATTTTTTTTTTGGTTTTTGCTTTTCATTTATTATTTTTATATTATTTTTATTATTTTAATTTTTGTCAGATGATGGGCATGTGTTTATATCAAGCCTGTTTAAACTCGGTTACTGATAATTGACCACCTACCTCCGCTGGAAGTTGGTTCCCAGCTTCTACTCCCCTTTTTGTGAAGGAACCCTTTCTAATATGATGACTTTCCTACTTTCCCCCTGTCAGTTTGAGGTGACGTCCCCAAGTTCTTGATTTTTGCTTAATTTTGAAAATACTGCCCTTCTGGAACTTTATTCACACCCTTAATATATTTAAAGGTTTCAATTGTGCCTCCCCCTCCTTCCTTTCTTTTCTCTCCTCTCCTTCAGGCTGAGCAAATTCAGTTCTTCCAATCTCTCCTGATCGGTTTTTTCCCTCAGAGCTTGCACCCTGTGTTGCCCATCTCTGAAGTTGCTCAGTCTCATCAATTTCTTTTTTTAAGTAAGGTCTCCAGAAGTGGGCACATTGTTCCAAATGGGATCTGACTACAGTCCTATATAGCAGCAGACTTGGGGCCTCCTTTTCCCTCCTTGTGATCCCTCTGTTGATGCATCCCAGAATTTTGTTTGCCTTCACAGCTGCCTGGGCCACACCGTTTGCTCAGTTTGCAGGCATCTGCTGTGAGCATGCCTACAATCTTGTTCTGTCTAACACTAATACTGAACCCTGCCAGAGGATTCTTTTCCCCCAAGTGCATGATTGAGAAACGTTGAGCTGCAGTTTGTATATTTTTGACTTAATTTTCCAGCAACGCTGAATTGTTTTCCTTGTTAGAAATTCCCCCAGGAACATTAACTCTTTGTGTCACCTGCAAAAAGACAAAACTTATCCAGCAGCCCTTCGGTTGTATCATTTACAAGCAGATTCAACAGAACAGGACTGAGACTTGTGGTACACCGCTTGTGAGTGGTCTCTGTTCAGACAGTGCCCCATTAACCATCACACTCCGAGCCAGTGTCCTATCCACTGAAACACTCGATGGTGAAGGCCTAACCTGTAGAACCTGTTTTTTATCTTTTTTTCTCTGCTTCTCCCCCCCCCCAAAAAACCAAACAAATTTAATGTTACATTTGTACCATCTTTTTGGTGCATGTTTCAGTATCTTATGGTACTGAAGGACTTTTTCCAAATTTGTTAAATCTGTGAGCCTCTTTCTATCTCTTGTTTGAGAGAAAATTATTCAATGGATTCTTGTCTACATTGCTATACAGTAAAACCTTGGATTGCAAGTAACTTGGTCTGTGGGTGCTTTGCAAGATGAGCAAACATTTTAAATAAATCTTAACTTGATAAACAAGCGATGTCTTGCATTACGAGTGTGGCAGAACCCAGCTGAGGACGCCCAACAGCCAATCAGCTTGCTTTAAGAGTTTTCAGGGTTTTCTTCCCAAGCCAGAAGATTACAGATAGCTGTTAGTAGAATTGAAAAGATCTGATCCAGCTGCATGAAAGAATGGAGTGAGGGAATGCAGATTTTAATTATCTTTAGGTTTTTGTTTTACTTCCTGGCTCAATCTGTTTAATTTTGAATTATTGGCAACATTTGTTTCAAAATGAATTGGCCAGCAGTAGCCATCTGCTCTTTTATCTATGTTAATAAGCCCTGTTTTGGAGGCATTCCCTTTCTCTGCCTCCTAGAGTGAAGGAAAAAAAAGTGTTTCTTTATTCTTCAGACTTGCTTTCTATTTGGGTTTTCTTGTTTTAGGGACCATGTTATTTTGTTTCTAAAGTACCAAATCAGCTCTTGGGCACAAGGGAAAGCCCCCAGAGCTCCAACTGGAATGGAGAGGAAGGAAAGGGAAGGAGAGGGGAGAGCGGAAGTGATAGCGAGGAGGGTTGTGGAACGAATCAGCTGAGTTTCCATTATTTCTAATGGGAAAATTTGCTTTGATATATGAGTGCTTTGGATTACAAGCATGGTTCTGGAACCAGTTATAGTCGCAATCTAAGGTTTTACTATAGGCATCTGAAAAAGAGCCAGTTTGGTCTGGTGGTTAAGACATCAGGCTAGAAACCAAGAGAAGGTGAACTCTAGTTCCATGTTAGGCAAGAAAGCCAGCTGGGTGACTTTGGACCACTGACCCTCTCTCCCAGCCCAACCCACCTCATAGGGTTGTTGTGGGAAAAAGAGAAAAGATGAAGGGACATTATGTATGCTAACCGCTTTAAATTAGTTATAAAAATAACAAAGGGGAAAAAATGTAATAAATCAGTAGAAGCCAAGTCTTCCCACAGAAGCACCAGAACCAGCAAAAGCTCCTCTTAAAAAACCGAGTCTGGCTTGTCAGCTTCAGAGTCTCTCGTGTCCTTGCAGCCTCCCCTTCGGTCAGGAACAGCTTCAGGAATGAGGTAGGGATGAAGTCCTGTGTCTGGGAAGAGCTTAGAGGAGGCAGAAGGAAGGGAGTGTCCTGAATCCCTTAGAAAGTCTTCCTTTGTGAAGAGCTCATAGATCATCGGCTTCTGCTTCAGGGGATCTGTCAGGCTGCCCCCTCCTCCTTACCTTCTCCCCGAGGGCCTGGCCTCGGCCTTAGGGAGCAAAGGCCGCCTTGCTGGCCTTCCCTGCAGGGTGGGGAGGTTGGAAAGCCAGCTCTGCACAGAATAAGAGGATGTGGGAAGGAGGCATTAGATTCTTCTGTTTCTCTCTCTGTAAAGATGCTTCTTTCTGCTCTCTGGGGTCCAGTTGATCTGGGTATTATTGGATCGAGTCTTCATGACGGCAGGACTTGTGTTGTGATGCTAAAGGAGATTCCCGGTCCCGTTTTCCTTCAGAATACTGTGGCCAGTTCATTTGTGTTTCCCCATCCCACTGAGCTCTGTGTATTCCAGGTTCAGATGAACACTGGAGAGGATTCCCTCATCACTTCTGCCTTCAGAATCCCCTTTAGACCCCTGTGCTATGTTACACTGGTTGTCGTTGCTCAGGTGTTTCTCTTGAGTCCGATCGGCCTCTCTTTGCCTTATTTATTAGATTTTTTATCATGCCTTCATTACTTTATAAGGAACGCAAGGCAGCGGACCTACCTCATGCTGCTTCCTCCTCCTATTTGCCCCATAGCAAGCGCAACTCGGAGAGTGACTGGCCCAAAGTCTCCCCGCTGGCCTGAGGCGGAACTAGAACTGACCGTCTCCTAGTTTCTAGGTCAGCACCTTTACCAGGATACCCACTGGTCATAAAGCTGACCCGGCCGACATGCGGTCATGTGACTGCAAGGGGATGGTGCAACCTTTCACAATGACCAGGACCGCTTTACGGGCCATAAAACATCTATGCAGTGGCTATCGTAACTTTGGGTGGTCATAAGACAATGGGTCATTAAGTGAGGACTACCTGTAGCGCTGCTCTGTCCTCGCCTGTCTGTTTCATCTGCCTTGGGGTGATCTGTGGCTGGGCCCAGTGCTCGGCCTCTGGCTCACCCCGTCCTGCCTCTGGCCCTGCAGGCAGTCATCGACGCCAACATCTTCCCAGTGTTGATTGAGATCCTGCAGAAAGCGGAATTCCGCACAAGGAAAGAAGCCGCCTGGGCCATCACGAACGCCACCTCAGGAGGAACGCCAGAGCAGATCAAGTAAGGTGTCACTTACTCTTTAACTCAGTCGTTTTTGTGTTTGTTTATAGATTGTGCTTCTCTCTTATTAACATAACAAAAACTTAAAAGAGCCTGTGGAGTGCATGGGCGGGGGGACGGGGGGGTAACCTTCGCCAGTTTAATGTTCTTGACACAAACAAGTTTTACTCTTTTTCAATTTTAAAGTTAAAATTCTTTTTTCTAAAAAAAATAAAAAAACTGGATAAAATGAGATAACTCAACATTAGTTGTTCATCTCGGGAGCTTCCAGTCGTTAATTTTTATTTATCTATTAAATTTGTGTGCTGCCCATCTTGTCACAAGATGATTCTGGGCAGGTCACGGCATTAAAATTGTGAATAAGGAATGAGAAACGTTAAGAAAGGTGAGGAGATACTGTTCTGTCTCACTATCTGTCAGTTGAGAAGAAAAATAACCAGAGGTAGGATCAAAGCCTGACAAGAAAGTCATATTCTTGAGATGAGTAGCTATAGAAGCCCAGTAAGAAAGAAGACCCATGGTTTCCTCCATCATATCGTGTCCTCTTTATAACTAATGGATGATTTGGTTTTGATGAGGTTAAAGCTGCGTGTTCTAGGGGACCCCCACTTTAGTGCTGCAATTGCCAGAAAGACCAACAGAGAGAGAATATCAAGGTCATGAGAATAGAATAGAACAGAACAGAATTCTTACTTGTCCAAGTGTGATTGGACACACAATGAATTTGTCTTCGGTGCAGAGGCTCTCAATGTACACATAAGTTTCAAGTGATAAATTACGATAATAGAAGAGAAGTGATAGTACCACTTTATACGGCACTAAAGAGGCCACACCTGGAATTTGCATCCAGCTCTGGTCACCGAGATACAAAATAAGATGCTGGGACCCTAGAAAGAACGCGGAGAAGAGACACAAAGTTGATAAGGGGTCTAGAGGCTAAACCGTACACTGAAAGTTTAAGAAACCAGGCATGTCTAGCCTAAGAAAGAGAAGAATTAAGGGTGACGTGATAGCTGTCTTCCAGTACTTGAGGAGCTGCCGTAGAGAAGAGGGGATTGACTCATAGTATTCTCCAAAGCACTAGAGAGCAAGGCAAGAAACCATGAGTGTTTGTTAAAAAGAGATCCAATCGAGAAGTAAGAAGAAATTTCCTGACAGTAGTATCAATTGATTAATGAAGAGTTTCCCTTCCTTCCCTGTGGGTGCTCCATTGCTGGAGATTTTCAAGAAAAGATTGGACAGCCATCTGTCTGGGATGGGATCAGGTCTCCGGCCTTGGGCAGGGGGTTGGACTGGGAGACCTGCAAGGTCCCTTCCAGCCCTATAATTCTCTACCATGCCCTTCATAGCATGTAGATTTCATGGCCTGGTGCAAGACAGCTGATATCCTTGTTTACAGTGTTCTGTTTGTCATCCGGTTATCTGCCGCTCATAAACAACACCTCCATGTATGGGAAGAGAGGCGAATAGTAAAATATAGAATAAATGATATACACAAAAGGAGGCCAGTACAAGTCTCCCAGGATAATGTTGCCGGATGCAATCTGGGTTGGTCACCGGGACGAGAGGTTTTTTTCTTCCAAGCTTTCGGACTCATGCTGGAGCCCAACCTCAGGGAGCGTCTCTCTCTAGTCATTTCGAAAACTTGGAACAAGAAAACTTTGGTCCCCGTGACTGACCCAGATTGGATCCTGCCAAATTATGTACATCCAATGCTTTATTTTCCTCTTTAGCTTGCTTAAGTCTTAGCTTGAATTTCAGATCCTGGCATCTACCAAAATTTATGCATCTTCAGGGTTGAAAGCTTATATCCCGTGTGTATATCTGTAGCCATAACGGGCCCCTTTCATGAGCGTCTTGGGAAGAGGGCAGGTCTTCTCAGCAAGCAAATTAAGCTCCAAGAATGTTCTGCTCCAATGTTAGTTTTAGTCTTCTGGATATATATATATATATTTGCTTCATTTCCAGATATTTAGTAAACCTAGGCTGCATTAAGCCCCTCTGTGATCTTTTGACCGTCATGGACGCAAAGATAGTTCAGGTGGCCCTGAATGGCTTGGAGAATATCTTGCGGCTGGGAGAGCAGGAGGCCAAGCAGAGCGGCACTGGCATCAACCCCTACTGCAGCCTCATTGAGGAAGCTTATGGTGAGTGCCAGGAGGGCGGCAGCAGTCTTGGAAATGTGCTGTGGCTATTTGCAAACGGAGGCTCTCAGTTGAGGCTCCCCTTTGTGGAGCTCCTTCTTAGCCAGGCATCCCTGACGCTCCGGGGATCCCTTTCCAGCAGCAAGCTGAAGCTATTAGATCAAAATTGTCCTGGAATTAACGTTCCTTGATGATACATAAACGCCTGTTTAATTTTTCAAACTTGTCTTTTTAAAAAAGCTTTGCGGTTTATTATTGGGTAGCACAGAGGCGTAGTAAGTAATTCTTCAATCTTGCCTGACTTCTCTCTCTGCCGTTTTTTTCTCCAGTGTTCCCAACCCTCAGTGTTGAGAGTGGATCCTCTGCCCCCTACACCGTTGCTTCGGTTGCCCTGTTCTAACCCATAGACCTGCAAATAGGTGGTCGTAGAATCCCAGCGTCTCCAGCCATAGCTGAGAATTAGGATTTCAGGCCAATGTGTTTGGAAGCACCAGTTGGGGGGAGACTGCCTTTTGGGGATTCAGAGACAAGGCGCATAAGGAAAGTTGGGGTGCAAATATTGCGCCTGTCTGCAACTCCTCTTAACTAACTGCGGTGTGCCCCTCTGTCTTAAGGAGTTACGGGCTCTCCATTCACACACCTCGTGTTCTTCAAAACACCGTCTAAGGCCATGTAGTCTTCACTGAGCTGCAGGTCCCAGGATGGGATTGATTTTTATTTATTTTTTATTTATTTATTTCAATTTATATACCGCCCTTCTCCCGAAGGACACAGGTGTACAGAAAACATGAAAAATTTAACATTGAACTTTAAAAAACTATTTACAAAATATGGGTTATGGGGGAAGGGAATGGGAAAGGGGGGAGGGAAATGTTGCAAATCCCGCCCCCCTACACACACCCTGAGTTGTGTAGTACCCAAATGTTTCCACAGACAAAATTGTGCAAGTAGTCAAGATTGTTAGTTAAGGGTTTACAGATAGTTCTCAACTTACGATCACAATTGGGACCAGAATGTCTGTCGCTAAGCAGTGTAGTCACCCACTTTCACAACCCTTTTTGCCATGGTGGTTAATTGAATCTGGCTTTCCCCGCTGGCTTTGTGGGTGGGAAGCTGGCTGTGGAGGCCACAGAGGACAATCGTGTGATCTCCACACCCTGCAGTCATTGCCAGCACAATCCGGTGGCCAAGCGCCTCAGTTGCAGTTCTGTGGCCCCTGCAGTGCTTGGGAGTGTGTCGGATGTAGGTCACTTTTCCCAGCACCGTTGTAGCTTCAGACACGTCCTACTCTGTGTCGCGGGCTGCTTGCCTTTGAGGTCTCAGATGTGTCAGCCGTCTGAGTTTTGCAGGGGAATTCCATGTAAATGTTGTCTTTCTCCTTCAGGCCTGGATAAAATAGAGTTTCTCCAGAGCCACGAAAACCAAGAGATCTACCAGAAAGCCTTTGACCTGTACGAGCGCTATTTTGGCATCGAGGACGATGACTCCGCCCTGGCCCCTCCAGTGGACGAAGCGCAGCAGCAGTTCATCTTCCAGCAGCCCGAGGCCCCCATGGAAGGCTTCCAGCTATAACCGGTGTGTGGAGTCGAGGGGAAGAAGGCCCTCCCTTTGATGGAAAGTCAACCGCCGAGAGCCTTCCCACCCGCAGCCCCATTTCCTTCTCTGCCACGCGGAAGGCGGCCGTGCCCGCTCCACCCGCTGCCAGACAGCTTTCTCCTTCGTGACACGCCGCAGCCGACTCTTCTCTGAAGAGGAAATACTCTTACACACTGTTTTTCTTTCCATTTTTTGCTGCACGGGTGTGTCAGAAAAGCAGTTGCTGAAGTGGATGGAGGATGGAGGTGTAAATGCCTTCTAGTTTGCGATTTTCCTCCAGGTTTTTTTCTTTTTCTTTTGTGGTGTATTATTTTTCCTCTCTCCTCAGATGAGATTTTTCGCTCGGGTACTTGAGAGATGACTATTTTCCCCCAGTGGGAGAAGGCAAGATAACCTGAATTTGTAACCAAGGAATCTAATCTGGACGCTTGGATTCAACTATTTAAAACAATTTGCACATGTTAATTTTTATTAGAGACTTTTCTTAATTTGCCAAATGCA
>JANHFO010002099.1:57860-73030 GCA_032468095.1 Pareas carinatus
GCCTCAGTACGGGCAGGCCTCGACTTGCGACCATTCATTTAGTGGCCGTTTGAAGACGCCGCAGAGCTTGGAAAAGTGACCTGGGCCCGTTTCTCAGAGTTGCGACCGTCGCGGCCCTCCCAAGGTCACGTGATCAAAAGCCAGGCGCCTGGCGACAGGTGTGTGTTCAGGAGGGTCGCCCGCGTCACCGGATCAACTTTTGTGACTTTCTGACAAGCAAAGTCAACGGGGAAGCCAGAATCACTTAACAACAGTGTTACCAGCTTAACTATTGCAGTGATTCACTTTAACAAGAAAGATCGCAAAAATGGGGCAAGACGCATTGAACAACTGCCTTGCTTAGCTATAGAGATTCGGGGCCGAATTGTGATTGTAAGTGGAGGACTACTTGTAGTAGACACAGTGAAGGGTGAGCTCCCCTTGACACCCTTCCTCGCCATCAGTATTTAATTCCAGTATTAGAGCCTGGAATTGGAGTGGGCACAAATAAGTGTTGACTTTCCCCTTGCCCTCGCTCTCCTGTCAGATGGCTGCCGGACAAACAAGATGTGAGGGAGAAACTGGTAAACTTCTCCCCATCAAGTCCTGCAATATTGGAGAAAGCGAATCAGTGCTGCCTTGTTCTATGCCAGGACTGGTCATTTCTGTCCAGCTGTGATTATGCTTTTAACAGTTTTTTTTGTTTCCTTTTAGGCTGTTGTCAGGGGTTATCTGATCAGGAAGAGACTTCGAAGCATAAGGATTAAGTATGAGAGCATCGTCGAGGAAATTGAAGGGGACTTGGATTGGGTCCAGTGGACTGGCCATCTCTTCCCAAGACCAGTGTTTCTCTCAAAGGTATGACTGTTGATAGGTTCACCTCTTCGCAGAAGTGGCAATATTGACCCTTGTTTGTTGAATTGCTCCAGAGGGGAATTAAAGGTCTAGTGGTTAAGGTATCAGCTAGAAACCAGAAGGCTGTGAATTCTAGTCCTACTTTAAGCATGAAAGCCATCTGGATAACTATTTTTCAGTCTAATAGACTGCACTGCTTTCTTTTTTATAATGCACTATAATCTGCATTTGATATAATATACAAATGAATAGCACATTAGGACTTGAGGATTTGGCTAGAAATAACCCAGTATTCCCACTTGTTTTTACAGCTGATCTGTTGCTGTTATTGTAGTAATGTAATGTAGGAGAACTTGAATTTAGTCAGGTAAAGAGGAATTGATGTATACCCCTAGCCTTGGTCGTTAACTTAAACTCAGCTTTTCCCACTGCTTTTACCCAAGTTGTGCAGTTATTCTGAATTAGAATTGAAGGAGAACATGCACTATGAGAGTGAAACAATTATATATTATCAGAGACGGTTTATTTAATATACTGGTCCTTAAACCCTGGTTAATAGAATACAATTGCTATGTTCATATTATATCTGATACTCAAATACAATAGAATCATATTATGGCTTAAGGTGTTCATTTGTGTTGCTGCAACATGCTAAGGCAGTGGTTGTTGCCCATAACATGCTGAATCATAATTTTTTTTGCATTAGACTGATGTTTTAAATATACCGATCAAACTATTTAGTCATCTTGTTCCAATCTGGTGACCCTATAAATTGATTGAATTAATGGCTAAATCTCTGCTATTTGAGCCAAAGCAGTGCTATGCAGTTTTTTCAGGAGGCTTATTCTTACTAGGTTTCTGTGTTTCTGGGTCCCTTTGGGGAGAAGGGCAGTATAAAAATTTAAATAAATAAAAAATAAATAAAAATAACTAAATAAATAAAAATGTATGAATTAATTATCCTATTAAACTGGATGCAGAAAAGCAACAGACCTCTGTTTCTGGTATTAGAAAGGTTGTAAATTGGCCAAATACTATGAATTGAGGTAGGGGACAGTTTCTCTGTAGTTGGGTAGTGCAGCTAATGTCACCTTTAAGAATTAATTGATTTTTCTTTACCCCTCAGGAATTAATAAATGCTTTGCAAAAATGTTTCCTCCACATGAAATGAACTTCATGTGGGTTTGTTGTAACAAAACTAACAGTCTAGTGGCAGAGAGTATATAGAATGCTACTTTTGCGTATCATATAAATACTTTTTGTTTGAAATGTAACAGGATGTGTGATGCTCTATGCAACACAGAGCTGCACATAAAGATAATCCTTTTATTTTTAAATTTATTTTAATGAAGTTTAATAAATTTATTTTTATATTTTGTTTGCAGTCTGCTCAGAAATCAATAAAGATAAAGGAATCCAACAGAGAAGAGATTAAAGTTGATAAGCCACAAAAACAGGATGCACAATATTCTCAAGAGTTGTTACAGTCTAAACAAACATGTGATTTTGAGATGCAGTTTCCAATTCGACTTCCGGCTGAGGTGGCAGCTGAATCCAAGATTGGAGAGGTAGAACAGTGTCTAGAGGAAGCTGTGGGCACTCAACCTGGGAATGTCTGCAGCCTGCCAGGAGAAAGCGAAGGCGGGGAACCCAGCAATGCCTCATCTGACTGGAGCAGCACAATTCTGGGGGTGGAGTCTCCCAGGATGAGCCAGGGTAAGTGTGGGGCTGGAAGAACCCTGGGCTTTAGTAAACTGGGCAGGCAGTTACTACATCTGTGCATCCAAGTCCCTGAATAGCATCAGTCTTCCTAACAACTTTACAGAAGCAACAGTGTATGTGTGTGTATAAAAAGATGATTGCCTTGTCCGGCTTGAGGAGAGAGAGGCAATCTTGTTTCTGACCACATTGTTCTTTTCGTCTCCAGAGTCTCATTTCCCCAAAGCACCGGAAATGCCCAGCAGGATGCCTGACCTACAGAACTACCGCAAGCACCTGGCCATGGAATTGCTCTGGCTGCAGCAGGCAATTGCCAGCCGTAAGAATGTAAGGATGCTGCCTTGGGGTCACTTGCCAGCCTTTTGAATTGGGGGCGCGTGGGGAGCAGCCACAACCCAAATGCCAACTGGTTACCACTTCCATAAACTGATAGATGCCATGGGGAGGAGAGGCAGTTAAGCATTGTCCTGGCCCCGGGCAAAAGCAGGTGGCCTTGGTAGGATCCCTCGAGATGGGGAAAAGCGTGCATCTTTAAAATTTAAAGAACTGTACTAGTAGATGTATTGGACAGGGACTTAAAATTATAAAGTAGTATTCATAGTTTCCTTTGAAATATAGTGATTAATTTTATTAGGATAGCTGATGTAGATTTCGTCTATTTTGTTTTTGATTTCCTTTTTATTTCTCTCATTCCTTGTAGTATTTGATTCTGAAACAGAGATTGGGGAATCCAGCCTGACAGCTTACCAGGGGGACACATGTGATCTTTTCACACTAAGCTGAAAGCTCACACTTTTACTGCTGCCTCCAGAAAGGAAGCATGGGGCTGCAGGCAAGGTGTCCGTCGTGTTTCCTTGGAGAAGCCACATCCTGAAGTCACTGTTGAGACTTAACGAAAGTAACTGTGAAAACCGGAGACTGCGAAAGGTTTTCAAGATTGGCAGACTTTTGGAATTGCAGTTGGAGAAGCTCCTTTTGTGCACTTTTGGTGGAGCAGCGACAGAACATCAATTGTAACAGCATTTGCAAAGCTAGCTGGTGCTTCGTGGGCTGTGGAAGCTGTTGCATGCAGGTGGCCTTCCCCCCCCCCTCCGTAAGTTACATTAGAGCAGCTCTGACCAAAAAGTTTTCAGTTCCTGGAAATGTTGTAGCTGAAACTTTTTTTCCCCTTCACATCTGTGGCTACTGACTGACTGGTTATTCTTAAAGTCTTTACTCCACAGTTATTTTTACTGTTTTGCTGGCTTGTTTCTTGGATGCTCTCTTTCCATTATAAAATAAAACATTTTCTCCTCCATGCCCTACATTTGGCCTATGGCTGTAAAATTAGGAAGTACCCTACATTTTTCAACTGTGGAAGGCAATATGAGCCTGCCAGAGGCATTATGGGTATTTCTCGACTTACAATCACAAGTGGGATCATTAACATTGTTAAGCAAGGTAGTTGTTAAATGATTCATGCCTGATCTTAAGGCCTTCCTGCCAGGGGATGTAAATCGCTACAGTTAATTAAGTGAATCACTTGGTTGCTGAGGAAATCCGCCTTTGCCTGTTGTCTTTGCTTGTCAGAAAGTCGCAGTTTTATTATGGGGAATTCTGGAAGTTGAAGCCCAGATATCTTAAAGATGCTGAGGTTGAGAAACATTGCTCTAAGTTAGGGGTGCCCAACCCCCGGTCCACTGGTCTGTGTCATGCCAGCAACTGGTCTGTGCAAACAAGCCAAGCCCCATTCGCCAAATGCAGGCAGCATACAAAATCAGGCCCCCTCCGGTCTATGGAAAAATCTTTTGCTATATAACTGGTCCCTGGTGCCCAAAAGGTTGGGGGCCACTGGTCTAAATTAAACAAGACTATAGCAATACTGTAGTGTGACTTTTAGTCAAAGATCCTCAGGGTGAGTTACATTAGTTCAACAAAAGACAGCCCTGTTCCATGCAGGATTGAACACTAAAAGATAGAAAGCAAAATAAGGCATTTAAAAGAGCTTTCGTTCAAATGGAACTAGCAGCAGAGTCAGGAGTAATACAAAAAGGCGTTTTGTAGCACTTGCACTCTGGTGGCAGCATCTGAAGGGGGGCATAAGGCCGCTCATCATGCCTGGGTGGGGATGTAAAAAGTCCACTGACAGCGGTAAACGCTCCACTCTGCATTGTTAAACTTTTTCGCCCAAGAACTTTCCCTTGATTGGATCAACCTAAGCCCCCCCAGCACATGCACTGGAGCGAGCTGAGGCAGAAGATTAGAGGGGAGCATGTGACTGTCTTTGTAGTCCCACCTTCATTACGGCATGGCCTCTGATCTCACAGTCCCTTGCCTCCAGGACTGAAAGAAACACTAGTTGAGTGTCTGTTGATGGGCGTCCTGCTCTCATTCTAGAAAGAGGTTGCCCACACCTGCACAGAAGAGGTGATCCTGCCACAGACACACCCAAGTCTTTCCCCAAGCGGCGGGCACTCCCTCTCTCGTTCCTTGTTGAACTGGCACTATGGAAACAGCATAGTTCTCTCAGAAGGCAGCCTGCCACACTCAGGCAAGTGGTGCCGCTCAGCTGCAGAAGCCCCCAAGGTGCCCCTCTGCCAGGGAGCCTTCTCAGACAAGCAGTCTGGGGTCTGCAGCCCAGGAGATATGGGCTCCGGGACGGTGGCAGTGGCACCCGTTGCCAAGAATGTGATGGTTTTTCGCAACGGGGACCCCTTTTTCCTGGGCCGGAAATTTGTTGTGAGCCAACGCCGGTTCTTGACCTTTGACGCCTTTTTGAATGAGGTGAGCAGCACCATCCAAGCCCCAGTGGCCATTAGGAGCATCTACACGCCCCGAGAGGGTCATCGCATCACGGAGCTGAGCGAACTGCAGAACGGGTGCCGGTACGTGGCCGCAGGTTTTGAGCGGTTCAGAAGGTTTGAGTAAGTAATTCAATCCATCTTTATTACAGTCATCGGCCAGCAAAGAGGATGAGAAAAAAATTATATAAGTGTTTAAAAAGATATATATATATAAAAGTCATATGAATTATATTAACTATAAAACAAGGTCTATATAAGAGTCATCAAGGGTAAAATGAGAATCTAAAAAGGAGACATAGGTGTTAAAAGATTTTAGGGGAACATAGAAATGAAAATGTAAAAAGTAAAAGAAATGAAAACGTACTAGATTACAGAATACCCAAATGTGGTAAGCTAGGTGCACACTGAGTTTAGTTTATAGTGATGATTGTATTAAAGCACAACAATCATCTGGCAAATTTTGAACCTGCTAGTGCTGAATGGCATGGTGGGGCTAATATCCAAGATCAGCAGAGGGGTACAATTGTTCGGGGTGCCCTTGTAGTAAGGGTAGAATGAGAGTAGCCCAAATGTCTCTGCACTGTGAGCAGCGGAGGAACATGCGCACTGTTTCTCTGCATCCAGAGCTGCTGGGCCTTATCACTCCAAGCCAGAGGTGTCTTCCTCTAGGGCTGCTGGAGGTCAAAAGGGAGGCCCTTCTGTGCCAGCAATGGCCAATGCAGGGAGAAAGGCAGAGAGTCTGACCGATTCACTGGCATAAAAGCTCAAGGTGAAGATAGATTCCTAGTGGGTTGTGGGTGAGAATGGGCGGGTGGGACAGGGAGAGACCCTTCCAAGGCCCAGAGTTCCAGGGGAAGCCGAGACAAGCGCCAATCCGGCACTACCAGGGAAACCGAAGCACATTCTCGATAATATACTCCTCTCCCCTCTTACACCTTGCAGTCAAGGACTGGTGAAATGCACCTGAGTCTCCAAGTAGAACAGGCTACCTGAGCAGGGAGTTGAAGTGCTGGGCTGTTCTCTAGAGCTGGGCGTCTGCTCTGGCCTCCAAGGGAGGACCAGGACCCTTGAATTATGACAACACCAAGCTTGTGATGTCGGTCTTCAAGCAGCCCCTGTCCTTGTGGGAGTTTTAGAGGGCTGCCCTTGGCACCCAGCATTCAAGCCAATATGAAACCTGAGAAGATATGTGACTGCTTCTCCAGGGCAAGATCCAAATGGGCTTTGTTTAAAGAAGAAAGTCACAGTCCTGTAGAACGGCTGAGATAGTGGAATTCTCCATAGATCCTGAGACTTGAAGTTCAGAATTTGGAGTTAGAGAATTCATAAGTCTCAATAATGTACATCTAGAAAACCAGGTTGGAAAAAGCTGTAATGGCAATAGGGGCCTCCTGCTTGAACAGGGGGTTGGACTAGAATAGATGACCTACAAGGTCCCTTCTAACTCTTGTTATTTCTATTCTATTCCATTCCATTCCATTCCCCATTCCCCATTCTCCATTCTATTATATTCTATTCTAGTGGCATTTTCTGAAATTTGACTTGAGATCCCGAGGACTTTAAGTCCCATCTGGTTCTTCTGTCGCAAAGCAAAGAATTACCTGGAGTTTCTTTACTGGTTGCACCAGAAGCCTCTTGCTTTGTTTTCCGATATGAGAAAAGTTTGAACTTCTGCCACTTGGCCATCTTTCTCCAACCAGCCACGGGGGAAGTGGGGGGGCTTTTTTGGGCTTGGTAGCCAGCACAGGCCAATTCCTGCAGCGGATGGCCTACTTGGCGAAAGCTAAACCATGTCTGCCTCTTAAGCTACTGTGAGGGTTAGTTGCTGTCTTACTGCGCAGCATTCTTGGGTTGGTTACCTTCAGCTAGCCAATTGCTTGAACTTTCAGAAACATGATTCAAATCATAAAGAGTTGAGGTAGCGGGTGGTGGGATTCTGCTTCTTACCTCAAGGATGTGTCACACATGCAGCTCTGCTTCCTTCCAGAGAAGAAGGCGTCCATCCCTCAAGTTTTATGGGGAGGACTTTGAATTAATGATGAGTTGAAGGGACAGCAATGTTGGTCTTCTCAGGTTGACCACTCCCAAGACCCCAGCTCAGCGTTTCCCAGCCTTGGCAGCTTAAATGGTGTGGACTTCAACTTCCAGCATGACTGGCTGGGAAATTCTTGGAGTTGAAGTGCACGCATCACCCAGGCTGATCTAGGGAAATAGATTTTTCCTCTTTGCCCACTTTCTTTCTTGAAAGACATCTGGAGCACATCTAGTGATCATACGAACTGGAGGTGATGGGAGTTGTAAACTAACCCTTATCTATGGCAAAAGATGTGCTGGTTGTTTGACTGGAAAACGCCTCTCAAGAGTTACTTTGCCACATTCTTTGGCCATTTCCAGAAGTGTAAATGTGTTAGCCTGTTGCAACAGCCAGGGATTATGGGATTTGAAGTCTGCACCATTCATGAGAAAAATAGTCGGATGTAGAAGTAAGAGAGTCTGCGCTGAACTGAGAGATTTGAGCTTGAAACTCCCCAGCACAGTCCCCTGACTCGGCTCAGTGGCTCATTTTCTTCTCAAATTATTTTGACAGCTATGCGGATGCTGGGATGAAGCAGCTGAACAAGCACCAGAAAAAAAATGGAGCCCAGGTGAGTAAGCGGTCATGGGTGGACCAAAGCTGGTTTCAGAGCGGAGGAGTTCAGCTCTGCTTTAGAAACGGCCCAG
The DNA here is from genome assembly GCA_032468095.1 of Pareas carinatus. Classification (NCBI taxonomy): domain Eukaryota; kingdom Metazoa; phylum Chordata; class Lepidosauria; order Squamata; family Pareidae; genus Pareas; species Pareas carinatus. The sequence continues at coordinate 65,918 of JANHFO010002099.1, forward strand.
GGTGAGCGGATTTTGTTCAATCGCGGCCATTAGACAATCGCAAGTCGGCTTTGGGCTGCAGCCACATTGGGATCAGAATTTCTGTTGCTATACCAGGTGCTTCTTAAGTGAGTCGCACCCACTTTAACAGCTTTTTTCCCACAGATGTTAAGCAAATCATTGCAGTCACTAAGTGAATCATATCATCATTAAACAAATCATCTCCCCCCCCCCCCCCGAGTTGGCTTGTCGGAAGCCGGCTGGGAAGGTCATAAACGGCCACCAGGTGACCTGGGGAGGCTGCAGCCGCTGCAGTTCCACGTCAGTTGCCAAGGGCCCAAATTGGGGGCTGGGGACTGCCCTGCGTGTCGTTTTTCATAGCAGTTGCCAGACACTTTCTTCAGTGCAGTTGTAGCTTTCAGCAGGCACTATAGGAAAGGTTGTAAGTCAAGGAGGCGAGAGGATTCTTACAATTCTGCAAGCAAACATTCATTATGGTTATATGGATAATATAACCATAATGAATGTTTGCTTGCAGAATTGTAAGAATCCTCTCGTCTCCCTCCAAGGCGCACATGCTTGGCTATCCAAACCTAGGACAAAGAGGCAGCCATTTCTCATTCTGGGGCAGAATGAGGCCACTCGCCATGACAGACTTGCCATGGCCGTCTTGCCTCAGCCATCTCGCTGCGGCCGACATCCCAGGACAACTTGCCGTGGGACAGTTCAGGGTGGCATAAGTCAAGAGAGGGACAAGTAGAACGGCAGCTCAGCCCAGCCTCAAGGGCTTCTAACCTGGGAAGGTTCAAAGCCAAAGCAAAACCAGGCCTGCTGCCATTCACTTGCCCGTCTCTTTAATTATCCCGCCCTGAATTATTCTGTGGCAAACTGTCCTGTAGCGAGTTGGCTGTGGCGAGGTGCCCTAGGCCAGTGATGGCTAACCTTTTAGACACCAAGTGCCCAGACGAGTCACGGCTAATGAGTCGCGACTTGTGATGTCATCATCTGACGTCGCTACTCTCTTTCTGAGCATGCGCATGGTCCTGTGACATCATCACCCCGGCACCGCTACTCTACGCATGTGCATGACCCTGTGATGTCATTGCCTGGTGCCGCTACTCTCTCTGAGCATGCGCATGGCCCTGTGATGTCATCGCCCGGCGCCGCTACTCTACGCATGTGCATGGCCCTGTGATGTCATTGCCTGGTGCTGCTACTCCTTTCTGACCATGCTCAGCTCTGGGCCGATGCTGGGGCGACTTGGCTCATGTGCCAGCAGAGAGAGCTCTGCCTGCCCGCTGTGGCACATGTGCCATAGGTTCCCCGTCATTACCCTAGGCCCTTCTGGGATCTCTTCAAAGAAATACTTGCAAATGCAGAGGGCTCGGCTACCAAGGAGAAGGCCTTGATCCTTCTAGGCCATCTGTCTAGTTGCAAAACTTTATGCATCAGTCTAATAAAAAAACAGCCTAAAAGAGGGTATTCTGCTTAAGGAGAAAGGGGCAAGCCAGGATCTTCCAAGGCCCAGAGCTTGCTGGGCTTGGACTTTGGGGCCGGCTGGGAAATTCCGGGGAGTTGAAGTCCCTGCATCTTAAAGGTGCTAAGGTTAAGGAACACAGCGGCAGAATCTACAGAGGACCGTTAATGATGTGCTATCACTGGTGCTATTGATGATGTTGTTGTTGTTTTGCCATTCAGAATTATCCAGGTATCCCTCAGAAGGCGATGGTTACAGCAGGATGGAAGCGGCAAACAAATCTTCCTTGTGTTATCTAGTGAGTGACTCTCCTGGAAATTCCCTCTTGGATTAGGGAAGGAAGAAACGGGAATGTTCAGGGAAGGAGGCCCAGTTTGATCTAGAAGTTGAGGTAGCAGACTAGAAACCAGGAGACAGTGAGTTCTAGTCCCACCTTAGCTATGGAAGCTGGCTGTGTGACTTTGGGCTGGTCGCTTTCTCTCAGGCTGACCCATATCACAGCGCTGCTGTTATGGGGACAAAGAGGTGGTGGAAGGAGTATTGAGCATGTTAGCTGCCTTGAATTACTTAAAAAGTAATAAACGTGGGATAGCAATCTAATAAATAAATAAACAACTAACTAAAGGCAGAACTTGCACAGTCCTTAGTCCCTGACGTTTGTCCAATTTATGTCCCCAGGACTTACATCCTTAGTGCCCCCCAAGGAGGCAGTGCTGAGGAGGACTGTCCTCAGCAAACTCGGAGGGTCTTCCCAGACCTAGGCCAGTAAAGCATTTCCTGTTAAGAAAAAAGATGGGCAAAGTGATTGGGAAATGCAGGTGGGGATTATGAACTAGGGACCAAGCCCTTGTCCCCTCCTCCGAGTAAAATTCTGCTAAAATCCTGAGCTGGTTAGAAAGTTTACTCCCTTCTGTACTCGGAAAAACACAGACCCTCATTAAAAAAAAGCCCTAGTTAGAAATGTGAAATATAAATACAAATAAATAAAGACTTGAAATTCAGAAAAGGCTGAAGTTCTCTCTGCTGGTGGTGGGATCCAGAAATTCATTTGTGCTCCATATTCATATAATTTTAGTAAGTCCAGGTCCTCCCACACCTGAGTGGCAGGGAAAGGGGAATAGTTGTCCTCTGGGAGCCTTCTCTTTGGAAGCTCTGCAGGGAAGGGAGCCGGGGTTTCTGCTTCTGCCATTCCAGCGTTTTCCGCAACGGAGACTTGCTGAGCCCCCCCTTCCGGATGGTCCTGGCCCGGAGCGCCCTGCAGGAATGGGACATCATCCTTGACTGCTTGTCAGAAAAGGCCAACCTGCGCACGGGAGCGGTGAAAAAGTAAGGTTTTTACCCCCCTTTTCTATTTCTTTCTTTTGGGGGAGAAATCAAAGGCTCTGCCACCCCGTTGCCACCCCGGAACTAGGCTAGTCTATTCCCCCCCAAGCTTAATGTCTGGACTGCCTCCTGGGGGTCTCTCCGCACTGGGGTTCTGGCTCCAGAGGAGCAGAGGGACCTGATCTTCCGGGGGGGCATCAACACGAGCTGGGTATACCTTAGGGGAGGTCCGTGCCCTGGGGAATTTGCTTCAGGATTGTGTGCTACGGCTTTGCTGAGAGCACGGAGAGAGCTTTCTATGCCAAAAAGCAGCTCAACTTTATTTCTTTATTTTTATCCTGCCTTTTATTATTTTTACATACCCAAACACACCCGCCTCATCCTGTTTTCCTCACCACAACAACCCTGTGAGGTGGGCTTGACTGAGAGAGTGATTGGCCCAGCGTCACTCACCCAGCTTTCATTGCTGAGCAAGGACTTCAACTGCTTTCTAGGGTGGTACCTCTGCCCCTTCACCAAACCGGCTCTATTCATAACCACCTTAATTGTCACAGCTTCAGGTGAAATAATCCCAGGGTTTTGGCAAAATAGAATAGAATAGAGTAGAATTTATTTATTGGACAAGTGTGTCTGGACACACAAGGAATTTGCATCCGATGTACATGCTCAATATTTACATACAGGCTATAATTGAAAAAACAATGGTTACAACCCCAAAATACATTCATTATCATAAAGTATATTCATCATGTCATCATGTTATGAAGTACATGGTCTGTCTGAAAAAGAATCTCAGTTTCAGGGAAGGGAAAACCCTGTAAACAATCCATATGTTCTAAGGCAGATGCAACTCTTATGAACAGAGCCTCTTTTGGTCCCCTTTTCCTATACACCATTCATGTATGGCACCATATAGCTTATGGTGAAAGGAAGCACATTAGCCGAGTGGCTGGGGCGAACTGGACCCTCCTGCTCCCTCCAAAGCCCATCGACAGAGCAAGAGCTCCTGGAATCATCTTTAAGGATATGCTAAAGCCACCGGATGGATTCACCATATGTCAGAAGTGTGACTGAGCAGGAAACAAGTTCATTGGTGCACTCATGAGCAGAAACAGCCATTAGGGGTTCGGTTAACTACGTTTTGCACAATTGTGGCCGTGGGAGCCAAGTCCACCTGCAAAACACAGAACGGAGGGATAACTGGGTTTAGTTTTCAGATGGATTTTTCTGACCCAAAGCTTTCTTGATCTCCTCTTCAGTTTTTTAAATGGGAGGAAACTTGTACAAAATGTCACAGCCTTTACAATCCTCTGACTATGTTTTCACACAGGTCTCACCTGGCCAAATGAAGCCCCAGCAGGTGACTTTGTCCATGTGATGAGTGTTCACCTTGGTTGGTTCGTGGTTCAGGGCTTGGGGAGCCCAGCGTACAACTTAATGTAGTGCCCCAATTCAGCAATGGGTAGATTCAATAACCAGGTTAAGGGTGTATTTGCATATAACCATCTTGAGAGGTCTCAGTAACATTGTGCTGCAATGTTCATCTTAAAGTTTGAATGCCCACTCAAGCTCTCCATCATTTTAGACAGCACCGTGTAAGGACTGAAAGCTGATGATCATTGTGCTTCATATTTAAGTTCAGAATGACAAGAAATGGAGAAATTTGTCTGTGAGCATGAACGTATTTTCATGGAAGTTGGTCCCGTGTACTTCAAAGAAGCTTTCCCTAAAACTGTTTCTCAACCTTGACAACTTTAAGATGCGTGGACTTCAACTCCCAGAATTCCCCAGCCAGCCTTGCTCCTTCCTCAGATTCATCCCACTTTTCATGAACTTGTTTCCGCTTTGCTCTTCCTTCCAGGCTCTGCAAGTTGAATGGCGACCTCATCTCCCAGGGGGAGGAGCTGGTGAACGGCGAATATTACGTGGCTGTGGGGCTGGAGAAGTACAAAGACTTGCCTTACTTTGAACTACTGGTGCCTCCCAAATTCCCTCAGCGTCCCTTTCGGTAGGCAACCGAGGAGCCTCTGCTTTGCTCAGCTCTTTCAGCTGGGTGCCAGGTGGGGAAAGATTGATTTAAATGGCAGCCAATTTGACACGCGCCCAAATGGTTGAATCAATGCGACTGAAATGCAGCAGCAGGTTCCTTGGTGCAGAATGCAATCCCTTAGAATAGAAAAAAAAAAACCCAGCATTGACCTCGCCTGTCCAAACACTTTCTCCAAGCACCTCTGTGCTTCCAATCTTCTCTTCCTTGTTTAGGAGAAACAAATTGAGATGTTGGGAAAACTTGGGAGAGGTCATAACGTGTGAATTAGGGTCTACCAATAAAAGAGAATATTTGTGGCTCAAGGCTGAACCGTGGTGTCCTTGGTGCTCTCTGAGCTTGGTTAGTTTCTTGCAGACATTTCATTACTCAACTAGGTAACATCATCAGTGCTAGAAGGAAGTGGGCTTTACTGTCTTTTTATGCACTAGTGGCTTGCCCTGTCAGAGTCAATCGAAAAGCCAAAAGATAGCAAGAGGACCAAAATACCTCCTTTGCCAGCAATCAGTACCCAGAAACAGAGGTTAAGGTCAAGTTTAACACCAGACTAACAATCAGAAAGCAAACAATACCTCAATAGGGAACTGCCAAACAAGCAAACAGTAAGCAGCAGTGTCCCAAAGGTGCATTCCCCAAAAAGTAACTGGACTTCCTTGGTTTTTTCCTTGAAAACATTTCGCTTCTCCAAGAAGCTTCTTCAGTTTCAGTACTTCAGCTTCTTGGATGAGAAGCAAAATGTTTTCAGGGAAAAAACCAAGGAAGTCCAGTTACTTTTTGGAAAAGCACCTTTGGGACAACTGCAACTTGGATGATTGAGAATCCCCACAGACAAATGAACAACAGTCTAATCAAGGAACTACCGAGAAGAAAGCCACGCTCACAGGGCAAGCCACCAGTATATAAAAAGAGGGCAAACGCCGACTCAGAGGCAGACTGCTGGGCCTGCAGACACTGTGTGTCAAGGTAGTCCAGGCTAAGAAACGAATGCCATGTGCGTGTCAGCTGTTTTACTGTAACCTTCATTGTAACAGGATCTTGCAAGTGTGGGTACGCTTCCCTGTCTCTTCCTTTATCTTCAGAGGAACTAGAGAGAATCTTGTCTGAGTCGCTTTCTCAGGCTACAGTTCTGGCCCAGACTCCTATTTCTGTTATCTGTTGTCTTGGTCGCAACTCCCCCTCCTGTTCCTCAGGGTTATTCCTTTGCCACATTGCAAGGTGTGTCGGTGAGGTAGGAAAAACATCTCCGTGTGCTCTGAATACAAATGTGCTGCTTTTCTGCTCATAGGAACTTTCCTACTAACCGAAGAAGGAACTACAATCAGGGGGTAAGTAGCCACGGCGGCTGATTTCCTAAGGCAGCCCCTGTGTGAAAAGGAGCAAAGATGCTCTGCATCTGGAGAAGGTGTGTGATGTGGACATGTTCCTGTTTAGGGTTTGTTTGTTTTTCAAATGGCTTCTATTTTATTTATTAATTTTATTTTTTAAATTTATATACCGCCCTTCTCCCGAAGGACCCAGGGTGGTGAACAGCCGACTAAAAACATATAATACCATGACTTAAAATAGATTTAAAATAAATTATATCTAGGCTGCTATTAAATTTAAAAACTCTAAAATTTAAAACACAAAACTGATCCGCCCCCCCATGGAACCGAATAAAGCTAAAACCCCTGGGGAATCAGGACAGCCCGGCCTGGATAAAAAGATGGGTCTTGAGGACGCGCAGAAAGGCCCGGAGATCAACGATTGTACGAATCTCCGGAGGGAGCTCGTTCCGTAGGGTTGGCGTTGCCACAGAGAAGGCTCTACCCCTGGGGGTCGCCAGCCAGCATTGTCTGGCTGACGGCACCCTGACGAGACTCACTCTGTGGGAGCGCACTGGCCTGTGGGGGATACTTGTAGGCAGCAGGCGCTCCTGCAGATACCCGGGCCCTATGCCATGGAGTGCTTTAAAGATAGTAACTAACACCTTGAAACGCATCCGGAAGGCCACAGGAAGCCAGTGCAGCTCGTGCAGGAGGGGGGGTGTCACATGGGAACATCCCCTGACCCCCATAATCCCCCGTGCAGCCGCATTCTGAACTAACTGCAGCCTCCGGATGCGGTTCAAGGGAAGCCCCATGTAGAGAGCATTGCAATAATCCAGACGGGAGACGACGAGTGCCTGAGGGACTGGGCGTAGGGCGTCCCGATCAACCATGTTTGGGGTGGGAGATCACTTCCGGTTCTGAAGGCAACAGGACGTGAGAGAGCGAGCTCTGCCTCTCACGCCTGAAACCCGCCTCTT
>JANHFO010002099.1:107933-122377 GCA_032468095.1 Pareas carinatus
CCCCCCGAAAATAAGACCTAGGGCTCCTTTGGGAGCAAAAATTAATATAAGACAGTGTCTTATTTTCGGGGAAACACAGTAGCTGGGTGACTTTGGGCCAGTTCCTCTCTCTCAGCCCTAGGAAGAAGGAGACAAGGGCAAACTACTTCTGAAACTTTGCCAAGAAAACCACAGGAACCATGCGGTTGCCAGGAAATCAAAAACTGACTTAAAGGCATCAAACTGGCAAAGATGATCCTCCTAATTTTTGCTATTTCTGCCAGGCAGAAGAATATCTTTCAAGCTCATGCAGGTATGCCTCAAAGCAGAGGTCTCCACCCTTCGTCCCTTTAAGGCTTGCGGACTTCAACTCCCACAATTCCTCAGCCAGCCATGGCTGGCTGGGGAATTCTGGGAGTTAAAGTCCGCAAGCCTTAAAGGCACCAATAGTGGAGACCTCTGCCTCCAAGGACTAACAGACCTGATTTGACTTTGTGGGTAAATTTTCCGCTTGTGCGATCGTGAGGGGGACAGACGTACGGAAGGAGGAAGCGAGACACAACCACCAGTGTGCTTCTGTGGCTGCAAGCCCACTCCTGCGGACGGCTACGTTACCCAGCTGACTGGAGCCCTTATAACAAAGGAACGTCCCTTCGTTCATCTCCTCCACCTTGGCAGGAAAAGTGGTTTGCTCCTGCTTCTTTTTAAGGCCAAGCTGTTCTTTTATGACAATCACAGCTGTTCAGGTAGGGCCAAAAGCAAACGGAAGCAACAGTTCCACATGTAGCCTCTGGAGGCTGCACAAGATCCACCACGCTGTTGAGCACAGGTAAAGTCCTCGACTTTACAACCATTTGTTTAGTGACCATTCAAAGTGACAAAGGCACTCCAGAAAGAGACTCACGGCCATTTTTACTCTTATGACCATTGCAGCCCTGCCTGTGGTTACGTGACCAGAATCCGGATCCTGGGCAACATGTTCCTATTTATGACAGCTGCGGTGTCCGGGAGTGTGCGTGCGTGTGTGTGTGTGTGTGTGTGATGTGTATCCCCGTTCTGACAAGTAAAGCCTATGGGGAAGTCTGACTCACTCTACAACCGTGTTACTAACTTGACAACTGCAGAGATTCACTTTAACAGCTACGGTGAGAAAGGTTGTCAAATGCGGCAACATTCACTTAACGGTCCGGCTCAGCAACACAAAGATGGGGTTCAATTGTGGTTGTAAGTCAAGTACTATGTGTACTTGGCCAATTTCTCCCGAAGAAAAGAAGACAGAGCCCTAAACTCAACTTTCTGATCCAAAAGCAGAATTCCAGACTAGACAGCAACAGCTATAGCACTTAGACTTATCTAGCGCTTCAGTGCTTTTACAGCCCTCTCTAAGCGGTTTACACAGTTAGTGTATTGCCTCCGACAATCTGGGTCCTCATTTTACCAGCCTCAGAAGGATGGAAGGCTGACTCAACCTTGAGATGGTCAGGATCGAACTGCTGGCAGTGGGAAAGCCAGGTTAGCCTGCAATACTGCATTCTAATCACTGTGCCACTACTGCTCTAATGGAGAGAAGGAAAGAAGAAAGAAAGAAAGAAAGAAGGGAAAGGACGAAGGAAGGAACAGCAATAGCACTTACTTATATACCACTTCACAGAGCTTTTGCAAACTTTTCTAAGCGGTTTACAGAGTCAGTGTGTCGCTCCCAATAATCTGAGGTGCCATTTTACTGAACTTGGAAGGATGGAAGGCTGAGTCAATCTTGAGCCACATCAGAATCAAACTTTTCTTTTGGGGGAGAGGGACTTTTTTGACATTTGGGAGGCCGAAATTTCCATTGCTAAGCAAGACAGCTGTTCTGTGAGTCAGACCCAATGTCACGATTGATTGCTCTGCCACTTATTCATTTCTTCACTATCAGCTTGAGCGTACTAGCTGATGGTGGGGGGAGAGATTGGAATCTGCTAGGGAAGCAATGCAAAGTCTACACTTCCGTCTGCAGACCGTGAGACCCGGCACTCCTGACAAGGCCAGTTCAAGCAGGTGTTCGAACAAAGCAGACTGTTCCCATAACGAAATGAACAAGTGTAATTGGACGACGCAATGAGGTGAGGGGATGTCCAAAGGGGTACCTGAATTTAATTATGCAGACTATCATATAGGAAAACCAAAGCTGGTTTTCTGGGCTTCTACTCTGCACCTGCAGTATATTCAATAAAGACTTAACTTTTAGGAAAACAATGGTTCAGGAGTTCCTTTTCTAGATATGCTAGCTGGACAGCTGACATCCAATTTTACAGCCCTTTTCGCCACAGTTGTTAAGTGAAACACTGCACTTGTTAAGTCAATTGTGGTCCTTAAGTGAATCTGGCTTCTTCCACTGACTAGCTTGTTGGAAGCTGGCCGAGAAGGACACAAACGGTGATCACAGGATCCTGGGATGCTGCAACCATCATAAATGCATGCCAGCTGCCAAGCATCCAAATTTTGATCATGTGACCATGGCAACACTACGATGGTGGTTAAGTCAGAGGGCCGCTCATAAGTTGCTTTTTTCAGTGCCACTGAGATGAATGTTTAAGTCAAGGACTACCTGTATGGTAAACCTACAAAAAGTACTGATGCATGTGTTGAGACTCTAGAAAGAGAGCAGAAAAGAGCAACAAAGATGATTAAGGGGCAGGAGGATGAAATATACCAAGAACAGTTGCAGGAATTGAGAATGTCTAGTTTAATGAAAAGAAGGGCTAAGGGTGACATGATAGTGGTGCTCCAATATCTCAGGGGCTGCCACAAGGAAGAGAGGGGCAAGCTATTCTCTGAAGGCAGGACAAGAAGAAAAGGATGGAAACACATCATGGAGAAAAAGCAACTGAGAACTAATGAGAAATTTCCTGACAATGAGAACAATTAGTGGAACGACCTGCCTTCAAAATGCTCCAACATTTTAAGAAGAGATTGAACAACCATCTGTCTAAAATACTACAGGGTTTCCTGCCTGAGCAGGGGATCGGACTAGAAGACCTCCAAGGTCCCTTCCAACTCTCTTGTTCTAATCTTTTCTATTTTCTTTGCGATCCTTTCCCACCTGCAACCTGATGCGGTTTCATTTGTATGAAGGAACGTTTCATCCCCGCCAAAGAATACGCAACCAACTTCCAAGGAAAACATGCCTTCCTGTCCCACGGTTGTAATTGCCAAGAAACGACAGAATCTACTCAAACAGGTTTCTTCACAAACATTGACTTGACTCAAAATTGTCTTAGGATGTTTGCTCCTTTTAAAAATCAAGTGTTACAAGGGCAATTCAGGAAAAAAAAAACTATCTCCATTTGATTATCAATGACAGACACTCGCAGATACGGAGCTTTTATTATACCCATTAGAAAACTACAACATTAAATTACTTTTTGATTTTTGACTACGCACTTTTCATAACGTCTTACAAGGTTTGAAATTCCTTCTACAAAGAAATCTCCCTCCTAGGAATGAGTTGTCCGGCACCAAATACGGCATATGGGGGGGATGATCAAAAACATCTCAACGGAACTGCTCCAAAAGTTCTTGGGTATGTCTAGGAGTGTGCGGGAGAGCATTATCGTGAACCAACACCACACCGGAGGTCAGCCTGCCCTGACGTTTGCGTCGCACCGCTTCAACGATGACAATGTGCTTCACAATGCTGTTACAGGGGGGCTTCATTTCCAGGAGGAAGATTTCTTTGCAGAAGGAATTTCAAACCTTGTAAGACGTTATGACAAGGGCCTCAATCTGAATGGAGATTATGTCAAAAAGTAATGTAATGTTGTAGTTTTCTAATGTGTATAATAAAAGTTCTGTATCTGCAAGTGTCTGTCATTGATAACCAAATAGAGTTCCCCCCCCCAAATTTCCCTTGCATTATACTTGGGCTGTGGGTGAGAGTTGTTCACTGTTTAACTTCTAGAGAAGTAGAGGTGACAAGAGGGCAATGCATTTTTCCTAAGCAATAATCCTATACTTGCAGTCTCCAGTTTCTGCCTATGCACTTGTCTGGGGGCCTGGAAAAGAATGACATTTTTTTCTGCTCACCAATCTGTTGAGGGAAGCAGATATGGAAGTTCTCTCTTATCTCTGAGAGAATGACAGTGTGGTACCAGGATGGAGACACTAGTTTAGGACTTGGGAGACCACGATAATGGTTCTCCATAAGCCACAGAAGCTCCTTGAGTGATTTTTGAGGGTCAATCACCCTTTTTCGGCCCAACATACCTCCTGGGGTGACGGTTGTGGGGGAAAAATTAGGAGCAGCGAGTGTTATGAAAGAAAGGTGGGATATATAATCCATCAATCTATTGCTCTACTCTTCTCACAGTTGTATTGATATGCATTTGTTGACAACAAAAATGTTAGCATAATTTGTGCTTCCTCCAATGGCTAATCATTAAAGTCTCTCAGCTATGAGGCTTGCATCTGCCCAGTCCGTTCAGCAAAACCGTGGGACCGTTTAAGAGCGGCATTTGATAGATTTTCCCACCAGGCATCACTAACAAAGGGCACACCCGCCACTGATCACTTCTGAAAGTGCGATGTAGCAGGCTGGGATGAGTGCGGCTGGGGGCTTAGGGTGGAGGGCACGGGCAGGCACTCCTTGCCAGCAACTCATATCTCAGGCTATTTCTGAATATGGGTCTGTTTACGTGAGATCTTTTCATGGTGATCCATTTTAGGCCAGGAGATCACAAGGATTGGCTGACTGCCTTTGTGGAAGAATTAGCCGACTCGTAAGTCTTTGCCCAGGGGACGCCTGATTGTTGGGTTCCAGCACTCTTCGAGGAGACTTCTTCCTAGTCCTCACGATCTGCCAATTTCCTGTATAAATGGGGAAAACTCCCCTTCCCAGAGTGCAGCTGCGGTGCCCCAAAGCAAACAGTGCAGCACATAGTGGAAGAATGCCCCCCCCTCGAGTGCTTATTAGAATTAGAATTTATTCGCCAAGTGTGTCTGGACACACAAGGAACTTGTCTCTGGTGTACATGTTCAATACTTACATACAGGCTACAATTGACAAACTGTGGTTACGATCATAAGCCCATAGTTGACAAACAATGATTACAATCATAGGATACATTCATTATCATGAAGTATGTTCATCATGTGTTGTACGTATCAGTTGCATCCAGAATCATAAAGTATATTCATCATGGCATCATTTAGTAAAGTACAACCATCATGTCACAAAACATTTCATCCTGTCACATACCAAAACAATTGTGACAAAACATGTCATAAAATGCATTCATCATGCCCTACAATTCTTTTTTTAGTTCATATTTGAGCAGTCTTAGAATACTAATAGTCAGACTACAAGTCAAGCTAGGATACTAAATGACCCAACTATTGTATATTTTAAGATGTAAGCAACAAGTTATTGTCATACAAATAAGAGAATGGGTAATAGGCAATAAGTAATAAGTAATAGGAAAGATGAGAAGGGTAACAAAGATATATTTCTACTAGATAATTTAACAGTGTTGTGGAAGTTAGTTGTTTAGTAGATTGATGGCATGGGGAAAGAAACTGTCCTTGTGTCTAGTTGTTTCGGTTTGCAATGCCCTGTATTTGGTGTACAGAGGGAAGAAGTTGAAACAGATTATGTCCAGGGTGTGAGGGGTCAATAATTATTTTCACAGCTCTCTTTCTGGCTCGTGCATTGTATAGTTCTTCAATGGAGGGAAGATTTGTAGCAATTATTTTTTCTGCAGGGAAATCCTGGAGACTTTCTATATATGCAAACTCATCAAGTCTTGTTTATAGTGACGGTCAGTTCCTGAATTTGTAACCAAATTAGAACTGTGATGTGCCTACCTTCTGCTAAATAAATAAATCTGAATATGGTTTTACTGACCTCCTGGGAAACTGGTAGTCAGTTTCAAAAAATAGTCCAGCTGATAGGTTGATAGGGCAGAAGAGGAGGGTGCGTTGAAGCGGGAGGCAGCTTGCACAGCACATTGAGAGAACTCCCAGATCCTCCTCTACCTCACCAACTTTCAGTTAGGGCAAGGGTTTCCAACCTTGGCAGCTTTACGACTTGTGGACTTGAATTTCCAGAATTCTGGGAGTCAAAGTCCACAAGTCGTAAACCTGCCAAGGTTGGAGAGCCCAGATTAGGGTATAGTTGGACAGAGGTTTACTGGTCTTCCTACCACTTCGGATGAAGTTGAAAATTGATCAGACTTTTACCAATATCTCTCCGCAACTTCCAAAGTGTAGAAGAATTGGGAGCAAGTGATTGTTGTCATCAGCATCCAGAAGTATCTCACGGACTACCCTGAAAATAAGGCCTAAGCGGAAAATAAGCCCCAGCCTGATTTTTCAGGATGCTCGTAATAGTAGCCCTACCCCACAAATAAGCCCCAGTTAAGATCATCAGTCAGGCGGACGCATTGAGTACCGTATTTTTCCAAAAATAAGACCTAAATGGAAAATAAGCCCCAATGTGTCTTTTGGGGCAAAAATTAATATAAAAAAAATGATTAAGGTTATAAAGAGGTGAGAGGAGGAAGAAGACGCCAGACCTCAAAGGCCACAGTGACTGTTCAGAAAATGCTTTTCCAACTAGAACAGAATGCAAAATGCTCTTCTTGAGGATGACTCCCACTGTCATAAGTTGAGAACTACCTGTAGTACCTCTTGAGGGATATTATATTTCTCCACGACTGAAAAACAGAATTGGTTGATGCCAGAAAAATGTGAGTATATCCAAGTATTGCCCCTGTACCGCCAACTTAGTGTACCCACTGTGACATGACATACTTTGGGCAAGTGATGGTATGGCTGCTTCTGGTACCTATGGATGATGGGCAATGTACAGTATTTTGTTACAAATTCATTTCATTTTGCTTTTATTTGTTTTCATTTCTAATTTCATGCGGTTTGCTGAAGATCTTACTTGGATGTTCAGAGCTTTGAACCTGGGCCCACGGCTTGTGTCTCAGTCTCCTTTCTTGTCTCTGCAGACATTATGGGTTGCTGCTACAGTTTCGACTATGATGATGACTGGGCTATAGGCGCTGAGATTTGTGAGGTGTGTCACTATCCTATTGATCCAGCCACCAAATTGCAGGTGAGAGATCTCACTCATTGCTCTGATTTGCTCATAACAGAATAACAGAGTTGGAAAGGAGCTTATGGGTCATCTAGTCCAATGGTCGCCAACCTGTGGGCCGCGAGAAAATTTTGGTGGTCCACAGGAATAACTGGAGATTATTTGAATTTTTTATATAGTTGCATGGATCCTGTGTGTCTCTCTCTCTGTGTGTGTGTGTGATTGTGTCTGTCTTTCATTCTTTCTCTCTCTGTCTGTCTCTCATTCTCTCTGTCTCTCTCTTCTCTTTCTCTCTCTGTGTCTGTCTCTCATTCTCTCTCTTTCTGTCTCTCTATCTCTCAGTATCATTCTCTCTCTGTGTGTGTCTCTCTCTCTCAATCAGGAACATGTATCACACTAAAATGTCTAATATTTAAAGAAACTTCAATTATTTTGTAATAATTAAACTAACTTTAATATTTTTGCTGCAATTAAACAACCTTTAAAGATTTTGTTATGATTAAATAAGCATTTATGGTTTTGTTATCATTAAATAAGCATTTTTTAAATTTTGTTATATTAAATAAATGCCTTTTATATTAATAGAATGGAAGAGCTCTGATCATTATTTTACAAATGTATGTATCTTTTTTAAAAAAATCATATTAGTGGTCCACAGGATTTAAAATTATGAATTTAGTGGTCCCTGAGGTCCGAAAGGTTGATGACCGCTGATCTAGTCCAACCCGCTGCTCAAGCAGGAGACCCCCATACCATTTTTGACAAGGGGCTGTCTAGCCTCGTCTCGAAAGCTTCCAGGGATGAAGCCCCCACAACTTCCGAAGGCAACTTCTGTTCCACCGGTTGATTGTTCTCCATGTCAGGAAATGTTCTCCTTATTTCTAGGCTGAATCTCTCCTTGATCCGTTTTCATCCGTTGTTCTGGCCTTCAGGGGCTTTGAGAAATTGGTTGACCCCCTCCTCCCTGTGGCAGCCCCTCTCGCAGTGGAGCACTGCTATCATGTCATCTGGACATGAATCCCATAACTCCTTTTTGAAAACTCATTGGGGACCTATTTCATGAGTGGTAGACTGCATTGTATAAAGCAGCGTTTCCCAATCCTGGCAATTTTAAGGTAGAAACACTGATATGACATCCCACCCCAAAGCTCCCACACTCCGACTCGTGTATCCCAGCTTTTCTTTGAAATATGTGTTCTGACAGGCTTTTTTAAACGAGGCACCTGCTTTTTTTTTTAAGTACAGAAGAGAGTAAACTACTCCCTTGATCTATCAGCCCCAGACTAGGGGTTTTAGCAGGCCTGTCGCTAGGTGACGCAAGTTTTTTTTTATAACAGCAAGAAGTTTTACAAGCGAACAAAGACTCCCTTTCTTTCTTTGTTAGCTTGTAAAACTTTTTTCTGTTATATGTGTTCTGTCTCTGGCCCAGCTTGTATACCTGATTTCACAGCTGGCAGGATGGATTTTCATTTTAGCCAGATCAGGGAATATGGAATGTCATAAGACTATCAGTGAATAATAATAGTTTCATTTGGGTGAGCATTTTAGTCGTGGCTTTCTTCCGTTACCTTTGGAAATGGCTCTTCTACCTCACTTTTCACCTCTCTTGCAATTAAAGGGGTGGCTGATTCTAGCATTGTTTCTCCTGCAGAGACCACCCACTTCGAATGGCTCTGACTTGCACACCCCTCTGTTGGCCTTCGAAGGGATCCCGCCTCCCAGTTCGCCCCTTCAAGGTGAGCGCTTTATTTTCCTTTCAACTTTGGACATTGGCCAAGGCTGTGCATAGACGATCTGGATTTCCTAGCAATGAATTAAGTCTGTGGCATCTCAGGATTGGGCTGGCAAGTTGTTGGGTGGCCGGGGGGCAAACTTAGGACAGAGAAAACAAAATAAGGGGACCCACATCAATTTATCAACAGGTGGGAGAGATTGCAGAAGTGAAAAATCGTTGCTCGGATATAGTCAGAAGAATATTCGGTTGAATCTCTCCAATGCTCCATTCCTCTAACCACCCTCTATTGTTTCAGTTGTTTTAGTTGGGTCAAATTTTCCTTGTTTAGTTAGTTCCTCAGAATGTGGGTGGCTGGTGGGTGGGTTTGAAAATGTTGAAAAAATATGGATGCCCTGTCAAAATGCCTGTTGGGGGAACAAAAGCAATTCCCAAGCAGAATTCTTCCTGACTCTTGCTTCGCCTTCCCCTCACTAGTACAGACCTCTGGTAATACAATTCTTTGGCATCTCAAAAGTCAGACAGGCAGAAAGTCTGGTGGTCAAAGAGCCGAGATCCTGACACCCCGTGCACCGCATTGGGGACCTCAAGGACAATTCTGTCCCTCGTTTTGTTTGCAAGCATACTCAAAAAGTCATTCCTCTTCCAAACAGTAACGAAAGAACGATAATTTCAGAATAAACTCACAAGTTTATAGAATAAAGTTGGGGGGGGGGGGACACAAGGAAGAGCACACTTTCTCTATACAAACTTTGCTTTGAGTTCAAAGGGACTTCGCCTCCCTGGATGTTGTCAATTTCTAATAGACTACCAGCAAGTTAAGAGCCAAGCTGATTTAAACTCCTATCCCTTACTATAGTAGAATGGTAGCCAATCCTTGAGTTCAAACAAGATGCGTGTGCATGCGTGTGCAGACAATCCTTCAAGTCAATTTCTTGACTTCTGGTGATCACCTGGGCAGTTTTTTGGGCAATTTCTTCAGAAGTGGTTTGCCATTGCGTTCTTTCTAGAGCTGAGAGAGACCGGCTCAGGGTCATCAGCTTGTCTTTGCGCCTAGGACAGGACGAGAATGTACATTCTCCTGCTCTCTAATCTGCTCCTTAACCGCTATACCAAGCTGGCTCTGGTTGATTCCCAAAAAGGCACTGTCCTACAGTTCTTACATAGGAAACCTAAGACATTTTTCTCGTCTCATCTCTAGCCCTGTAAACCATGTTTGCTTCCATCATATCCATAACTTGATTACTTTTTTGTTCTTCAACTTTTTCCCCCCGCTTCAGGATCTTCTCAGCTCCATCCACTTTCTCAGCCTTCTTCTTTTTGACCCATTGGCTCTTCTTTCATATCTTTGGCTTTCTTATGAGGCACCTGTTTTTTTTCTGAGTACAGAAGGGAGTGAACTACTCCCTTTTTGCCTTTCGGCTCCAGACTAGGAGCTTGAGTCAGCCTGTCGCTAAGGGACACACTTTTTTTTAAATTACAGCAAGAATTTTTACAAGCTGGCAAAGAAAGAAAGGAAGTCTCATATGGCCACTTCTAGCTTATTTGCTTTCATCAGTGAGATATAACCGTTGATGAGATTCAAACCTGGGCTGGATGATATGTTAGGCTAAAAAAACCTGATGGGTCCCCTGATACAAGCCAACAAAGAGAGGGAGAACCTGTGGCTCAGTGGCTGAGACATTAGCCTCACATTGTCATCCAGCCCAGGTTCGAATCCCATCAAGGCTCTGCCTCGCTGCTGAAAGCCAATAAGCTAGAAATGGCCATCTGAGACTCCCTTTCTTTCTTTGCCGGCTTGTAAAACTTGTTGTTGTAGTACAATGAGTTGTGAGCCTTACCCGCCCCTCCACCATCTGGCTCCCTCCCCACCTCCCTTGTTCATGGCAGACTGGCAGCTACCAAAAGTGAAAGCTCAAGCATATGATGGCAGTTCTGACACCGGCCTTTCCTCAGAAACCTATTTTGTTTTCTTTTTAAAAAAAAGAATTGTATCGATTTTAAACACGCATAGAATAAAAAGACATACAAACAAAAACACAAACAAGTGCTTCAAAATTTCAATCAGCATCAACCATCTGGGTAGACCCTTTCACAAATCTTCAGCAGTGCCTATTTCTTTTTACTAGGACTAATACTAATGCATTTTAAAATCTACTTTTCCATTTCTTGTCTAACCATCTATAAAAGTTGTTCCATGTTTTGAAGTGTACTGATTCTTGTTTGCTCTTCAGCATCAAAGATAATTTTAAATTTTTCTAATGATCTCTTCATCTTGTATTGTTTTTTCATTTTTCCTATTTTTCCTATTTTGTGCAAAGACAATCCTAGCTGCTGTCAGGATGTGTATTATCAAATGTACATATTGTTCTGGGAGAATGCCCAGCAAAAACAATTCAGGTTTAAAAATTATCTGTATCTTTGTCATTTCTTGTAGCCATTTATGTATTTTCCCCCCAGTATTTTTCAGCATAAGTACACGTTCACCACATACGATAATACATGTGCCTGCATTGTCTTTACACTTCCAATCTATCCTATCTGACACTTCTTTATGATTAAGACTATATATGATAAACAATCAGCCAGGATAATAGTTAATGGAAAATTAACGGAGAATTTTGAAATAAAGAAAGGCACGAGACAAGGCTGTCCTTTATCTCCATTACTATTTATCTTGACTTTAGAAATTTTGAACAGAAATGTGAGAAATGATGTAGATATTAGAGGATTGAAAGTTAAAGATGAGACATATAAATTGCAAGCATTCGCAGATGATCTGGTATTTATTGTAGAAGAACTAATAGTGATGATACCAAAATTGTACAAAAAATAGAAGAAAATGGGGAGGTGACAAGTTTAAAAATTAATAAAGAGAAAATGAAAGTTATTGTTAAGAATATGACAGAAAAACAAAAGGAGAGATTAATGGAGAACATGAATTTGCAACTACTAAAGAAGGTAAAATATTATTTTTATTATTATTATTATTTTGATTTTTATGCCGCACTTCTCCTGAAGGACTCAGGGCGGTGTACAGCCATAGTAAAAACACAAACATAGACAAAGAATACTAAAAACCCTTTAAAAAAACATTAAATGAATCGGCTGATTAAAAATTAAAATTACCGTTTAAAAATTTAAAACCAAATTAAAAGTAAAAGAGGGTACAGGACAACCCGGCTTGGGTAAATAATAAGGTCTTTAGGACCCGATGGAAGGCCCGGAGATCTGAGATAGTCCGTATTTCTGGAGGAAGTTCATTCCAAAGGGCTGAAGCTGCCACAGAGAAGACTCTCGCCCTGGGGGTGGCCAGCTGGCATTGTCTGGCTGACGGCATCCTGATGAGACCCTCTCTTTGGGAGCGTACTGGCCTGTGGGAGATATTAGCTGGTAGTAGGCATTCCTGCAGATATCCTGGTCCTATGCCATGGAGCACTTTAAAGGTCATAACCAAAAACTTGAAGCGCACCCAAAAGACCACAGGCAGCCAGTGCAGATTGCGCAGGAGGGAGGTCACATGAGCATGGCCACTAGCCCCCACAATCCCCCGCGCGGCCACATTCTGGACCATCTGCAGTCTTTGGGTATGGTTCAAGGGGAGCCCCATGTAGAGTGCATTGCAATAATCTAGGCGAGAAGTGACCAGGGCATGAGTGACCACGCATAGGGAGTCCCGATCAAGAAAGGGTCGCAACTGGCGTATCAAGCGAACTTGATAAAAAAAAAACTGGCCACGGCCGTCATATGGTCTTCTAAAGACAGCTGTGCATCCAGGAGGACACCCAAGTTGCGAGCCCTTTCCGCAGGGACCAATGTATCGCCCCCGATAGCCAGTGTTGGTGATAAATGGCCATATAGGGACAGCCACTCGGTCTTGGAAGGGTTGAGCCTGAGCCTATTCCTCCCCATTCAGATCCGCAGGACTTCAAGACACTGGGTCATCACCTCGACGGCATCGTTGGGTGGCCTGGGGTGGAAATGTACAGCTGAGTATCATCAGCGTACTAATGACACTCCACCCCAAAGCCACGGATGATCTCACCCAGCGGCTTCATGTAGATGTTGAACAGGAGGGGTGAGAGAACCGACCCCTGAGGCACCCCACATATCAGGTGCCTCGGGCTCGACCTCTGCCCTCCTGCCAGCATCGTCTGCGTCTGGTTAGAGAGGTAGGAGGAGAACCACTGCAGAACAGTGCCTCCCACTCCCAACCCCTCCAACCGGTGCAGCAGGATACCATGGTCGATGGTATCAAAAGCTGCCGAGAGGTCTAACAGGACCAGGATAGAGGAACATTCCCTATCCCGGGCCCTCCAAAGATCATCCACCAATGCAACCAATGCTGTCTCAGTGCTGTAACCAGGTCTGAAGTCGGACTGGCGCGGGTTCAAATAGAAAGTTTCCTCCAGGTGTCAAGGAAGCTGGTATGCCACCACACTCTCAACAACCTTCACCAAAAAGGGAAGGTTGGAGACGGGACGATAATTTATGAAAACAGCCAGGTCCAGGGAAGGTTTCTTGAAGAGAGGTCTCACCACCGCCTCCTTCAAGGTGATAGACAAGAATCCCTCACTCAGAGAAGCCTCTACTACTTCCTAAAGCCAGACTCGTGTCACCTCCCGGGAGGCCAGTACCAACCAGGAGGGGCACGGGTCCAGTAAACATGTTGGTGGGATTCAGCCATCCTAACAGCCTGTCCATGTCATTGGGAGTCACAGGATCAAATTAAACCCATATAAAATTCTCAGGACCTGTCCTAATCATATCGCCAGAATCATGTCAATCGAAGTCCAGGTCGCCCCGAATCCGCATGATTTTGTCATGTAGATAACTCCCAAATTCCTCAGATTGATAGCAGACTTCAGATTGCAGAAAGCTATCACAGATTTTTCCTTTATTTTATATGGTTAACCATGTAAAAGGTACACAGCTGAAGGTTAAAGTGCTCATTGATTTCAGTTAATCTAGTAGGTCATTGCATACTGCAAGTATGCAGAAGTTCAAGTCTTGCTAACAGCCTCTGGTAGATATGCATGTAAAAAAATTGTTCCTGATAAACTGCCCATCATAAATTAATGTCCTCTCCCCCCAAGGATTTAGCATTTCTTTAGTCTGAATGTAAAATCATTACTTTATTTAGAATCCATTTGCCATTAGCAACAACCTTGGAATCAAAGTGTGAAGATCAAGTTACAAAATTCCATACTTCTGCATGACACCTAATTATAATGATATAGAGTAGGTGGCAGAATTTTGTCTCTGACTGTGCTTCTCTATGGTGAATGCCAAAGAGCTGTCTCTTACCTGAGCTCCCAAATTTTTAAAATCCCTTTTCCCAGATCTGGTTGTTTCAAGTCTCAAGAGGTTCTTAGCTCTCCCTCCTCATCACAATATTAAAACAAAACCCTATATGCATAATAAATGGAGGAAAAACAGGCCTTGATTATTTACTATAAAAAAATAAAAGTGGAATATGATCAGATATTGCCAATCACATAAAAGAAGAATGCTGTGCTTCTACTTAACAATCATTACCTGCAGGACCGCATTCTGCCAGTTGATACCTCCCGATGACCCACACGCTCCCACAGAGAGGGCCTCCTCAGGGTGCCGCCGGTCAAACAATGTCGGCTGGTGACACCCAGGGGG
>JANHFO010002100.1:9388-19433 GCA_032468095.1 Pareas carinatus
CCTTCCCCCCATATCCCATATTTTGTAAATATTGTTAAAGTTCAATGTTAAATTTTTATGTTATCTGTACACCGCCCCAAGTCTTCCGGGAGAAGGGCGGTATATAAATCTAATTAAATAAATAAATAAATCTTCCATCACTACTGCTCTCATGTACCTTCTGCTTTCTCTCTTGGCGGTTCTCAGTAGGCCAGGAAATCATTTAAGAATAGCCAACTGAGAAAGTTCTCCTGGGGCCAAGCCCATCAAGCTCCTAGGTCAACTTCCATTACCAGCAGCCCAGCAGGTGCTCATCAGAACTGTCCACAAGATTACTTGGAAAACCTCCAAGCTCCCACCAGAAGCCATAAGTGGCATGAGTGAGTGAACCGCTCTATGAACCTCACAGTCTCTTTGCAATTTTGTAAACTAAGATTTACCCAAGATGAATCTGGAAACTTTAATGCTGGGCAGAGTAACATTTCCTAACCTGTACATATAGTTTGGCCATAGAGCCTTCATAATTCCCAGCCATCATCATGGCAGTTAGAGGCCGAACGTTTCTATAAGAGAGTCAAAATTAACCTCATGTAGAGGAATCATATATATATACCTGGAAGGAATTCTAAAAAAATATGACATATTCTAGGTTAGTTTAATTTGGCATTTTCAAATGCTGAGTTAGGCATGCAGTTGTCAATGGATACCTCTTTTGGTGCTAGCTTATCTCATTATCTAACTTTTTTTAAAAAAAGATTCCTTTAATTAAAGGAATCCAATTAAAGGTAAATTGAAGTTGGCAAGCAGAAAAGCAAAGTTTAACCTTCCTGGATTATATTTATTAATGAGAATATCACTGGACCCCTACAGACTCAATAAAGCAAGGATGTGAAAACTGCAGCTTATGGTTCTTAATTTCTGTTCTGTGCTCCCCAGAACCTTTCAGATGGGTGGAACACTTCTGGGCCTTGTTTGTTTGTTTAGTAAGATGGTTTTAAGGAAGAAAAAATGTCGTAAGTGTTCAACCACCTTGTCTGGGACTAATTTCTTAACTTTTTCTTGTGTTAAAAAAACAGCAGTGCTTGTCTTTATCAGTAGAGGGAGCTATGACACTAGATATAACTCTAGTCCTCTTGCTCCCTCTATTGAAGACAAAAAGATCTGCATTTTATTTGGAGGAAAATTTGTTGTGACCAAACCTCATAAAAATAATAAAAACTGAAGTGGAATAAAATTAAATAAAATAATAAAGAGGAGGGAAACATCAGGATATCCTGCTCCTTTTTGCAACCCTTGAAATGCTGTACAATGCACGGTACAATTTGTAAACCCAACTCAGATCGTGCACACTCGTGCAATATGAGGGGTCCTTGGTGCTCTCTGAGCTTGGCTTTCTTGCAAATGTTTCATTACCCAAACTACCATAGGTAACATCATCTAGTGCTAGTAGGAAGTTGATTTTGTTCTCAACTTACATTCTAATGGTTTGTCCTGTTGGTGTCAGTGTGGGAGTGGGTTTGGTGGTTCCTTGGTTGGACTGTTTACTCTTAGCATGTTTGGTGGTTCTTTGATTAGGGTATTGTTTACTTATTGTTGATCTGATGCTTGATAGGTATTCTCAAAAGTAAATGCACGGGTGGCTGTAATTCTCATTGCACCAGAATCCTCCCATAGAAAGCAACAATTGCCTTTTGTTCCTCTATAAGGCAGATGTTTGAGTGATCAACATAAACCAAAGACAACTTGTAAGCAGCTTACAGATTGTCAGTCTCAAATCAGCTTTAAAGTGCAGAAGATGGGCAGATCCCTGGAAATAGCACCAGCAGATTCTCATAAAACATTGCTAGAAAGGAAACAGTTGCATCCAGGATTCCACTTAATGTGCAGATCGGTCCCCAGACTGTTTTAACAGCCTCGGTCAAGGAAGAGAATGAAGACAGAGAGTGGGCCATTCCCAAGAGATCCATTCTCTGCTTATAAAGAAGCTAGGAACGCTGCGGGAAGCTGAGCCATAAGGCTGCTGCAGTCTGTAAAGGGGGGATTGTGATTTAAGTACGGATACTACAGCATCAGCTGCATGGCCCAGGCAGAAGAGAAATTCCTCACTTCTGTTTCACATTTTTCATAAGAATTTCTGTGAGCAGTAACTTCTAGTCCCTGGTTATTATTTTTTTCACATGTTCCAGAGACACAAACAAAAGATAGGACAACTGTGAATTGTATCAGGCAACCCTGAGCAAACTTTTTTTTAATAGGTTCCCCCCCCCCCGCACATGCGTGCTAGCCATGTCCGACTCTAGGGGGCGGTGCTGCTCATCTCCGTTTCTAAGCCGAAGAGCCAGCGCTGTCCGAAGACGTCCCTGTACACCGCCCCGAGTCCTCCGGGAGAAGGGCGGTATATAAATCTAATTAAATAAATAAAATAAATGACTGAATGCCCAAGGCGCACGGAGTGTTGTTGCTTTCCCACCAAAGTGATCCCTCTTTTTTACTTGCATTTTTATATGCTTTAGCCAAACCTAATAGAGAGTTTGCTTGGGTTATTATTTGTAATTGCACAACTCCGAAAAACACCCGTTGTTCCTTTGAAGGCTTTGAGTCTCAACTGCAGTTGGGTGAGTAACAGAATAATAAAGCTGGAAGGGACCTTGGTTGGATAGACGGAGGTACAGAATCAAAATCACGTGAAGTATTAGTACCGCTTTATAAAGCCTTAGTAAGACCACACCTGGAATACAGGGTTTTGGTCACCACATTACAAAAAAGATGGGGGACTTTGGAAAAAGTATCAAGAAGAGCAACTAAGACGTTGACAGTCTTGGAGACCAAAACATAGGAAGAAAGGTTGAAGGAATTGGGTATGGCCAGTCTAGAGGAAAAAAAGGACCAGAGGCGATATGATAGCAGTGTTCTAGTATCTCAGGGGCTGCCACAAAGAAGAGAGAGACAATTTATTTTCCAAAGAATCAGAGGGCAGGACAAGAAACAATGAATGGAAACTAATCAAGGAGAGAAGCAACCTGGAATTAAGGAAAAACTTCCTAACAGCGTGATGACAATTAACCAGTGGAACAACTTGCCTCCAGAAGCTGTGGGTGGTCCATCACTGGATGTTTTTAAGAAGAGACTAGACAGCCACCTGTCTGAAATGGTACAGGGCAGTGTTGGCTAACCTTTTAAACACCGAGTGGCCAGATGAGTCAGGGCTAATGAGTCGCAGCTCATGATATCAACACCTGACGCAACTACTCTGAGCATATGCATGGTCCTGTGTTGTCATTACCCAGCACCGCTACTCTCTTTCTGAGCATGTGCATGGCCCTGTGACATCATCACCCATGCCGCTACTCCTTTCTGAGCATGCTCAGCTCTGGGGCGATGCCGGGACGATTTGGCTCTCGTGCCAGCAGAGAGGCCCATCACGGGTGTAGGGTCTAGAGGAACTCCAAGGTTCCTTTCAGCTCTATTCTGATTCTGATTCTTTTGGATCTGAAATTCCTACAGTTTAATGAAGACAATTCATAATAATCGATAGTTGAAGCCGGGAATGTCTTTCATCTGTTTCCGAGCTGTCTTGACTACAACTTGAAGTTCTGCTGTTGAAGTCCCTCAACTAGGAACCGAGTCTTACTAATAGGCCGGAACCAACTCTCAATATTTATGGCTCAGACTTGGCAGTTTCTTTCAACTCTCAAAGCACAATTTAGTGACTGCTGCATGAATGAAAGTTGGAGAGAAATGAAAAGAGGAAGAGTTGTCCATTATGTGCCAGTTGAGCTTGGTCTGTGGGGTTATTTCATTGAGATGTATGCATTCTAAATAATTTAACTGTTCAGACCTGATTTGTCAAGAGCACAAATACAGAGGCAAAACAGCCATGTTCAGACTGTCAGGATAACAGTAATAGAGTAATGTCAATAGAGATTAAAGGCAGGAATGACTGCTTCCCATTTTAGCCCAGAGGACGTCTGTAGGCGCCGACAGGAATGCTGAAGCCCGCTACAGCAGCCATTTTGATCGAATGACTGTTGAGAGCGGTCCAAACATCCCTAATAACATTCAGGGTTTTTATAAAGCTTTTAAGCCGCATCCGTTTCTTCTGACAGATTTGCAGTGGAATGCAGTGAGAGAAAAACCTAAATAAGGAAACAAATTTCTTGACATGCGACATGACGAAATGTTTTGTGACACGATGATTGTACTTTATAACATGATAACGCGATGAATGTACTTTATGATTACGAATGCACCTAATGCGTACATGACATGGGGAATGTACTTTATGATTACAAATGCACCTAATGCTTACATGACATGAGGAATGTACTTTATGATTACGGATGCACCTAATGTGTACATGACATGGGAAATGTACTTTATGATTACGGATGCACCTAATGCGTACATGACATGGGAAATGTACTTTATGATTACGGATGCACCTAATGTGTACATGACATGGGAAATGTACTTTATGATTACGAATGCACCTAATGCGTACATGACATGGGGAATGTACTTTATGCACCTAGTGCGTACATGACATGGGAAATGTACTTTATGATTACGAATGCACCTAATGCATACATGACATGATGAATGTACTTTATGATTATGATTATAACTTATGATTGTAATCACTGTTCGTCAGTTATAGCCTTATGATTGTAGCCACAGTTTGTCATTTATAGCCTGCATGTAAGTATAGAGCAGTGATGACGAACCTATGCCACATGTGCCACATCGGGCAGACAGAGCCCTCTCTGCTCTCACACGAGCCAAGTCGCCCCATCATCACCTCAGAGCTGAGCATGCTCAGAAAAGAGTAGCGTTGCCAGGCGATGACATCACGAAGCTATGCACATGCTCAGAAAGTAGCAGTGCCAGGTGATGATGTCACGAGCCACGACTTATTAATCATGACTCATTCGGGCACTCGGTGTCTAAAAGATTAGCCATCACTGGCATAGAGCATGTACACCGGAGACAAATTCCTTGTGTGACATACTTCGCGAATTAATTCTAATTCTAAAAGACAACTATCTTATTAATGATAATTTTTTTATCATTTTTGAAAGCGATAAACAGGACATTCTTATCTGGGAAAATCTGGGGTTGGAGATTGGCCACCGGGAGGGTTTCCCAACAGAGACCAGAACTGAAGATTTATTGTCCAAAGTCCTGACTGAAACAGAAGTTTTTACAACTCTTTCCATTTTGGAGAATCAAAGGTGAACCAAAGTTGGGATAGTCCCTTAAATACAGGTAGTCCTCAACTTACAGCAGTTCATTTAGTGACCGTTCAAAGTTATAACAGCAGTGAAAAAAGCAGCTTACGTCCATTTTTCACATTTGCAATGGTTGCAGCACCCCCATGGTCACATGATCAAAATTCCGACATTTGGCGGTTGATTCAAAGTTATGACCATTTCAGCATCCTGGGGTCACGTGATCACTTTTGCGACTTTCTGGCAAGCAAAATCAACGAGGACACCAGATTCGCTTAACAATCGTGTTACTAACTGAAAAATTGGAGTGATTCACTTAACAGCGGTGGCAAGAAAGATTGTAAAATGGAGCAAAATTGACATGTCTCACTTGGCAATAGAAATTTTGGGCTCAATTGTGATCGTACGTCGAGGACTACCTGTATAGGTAATCCTCGACTAACAGCCGTTCAAAATTACAATGGCACCGGAAAAAAGTGATTGACCACCAGTCAGACAATCAGTTAAATATGAGTCAGCAAGTCTGCGGCAGCTTCCAAAAAAGTCCATGCAATCCTAGGCTGCGTCAACAGAGGAATACCCTGTTTTCCCGAAAAAAAGATCTAACCAGAAAATAAGCCCTAGCATGATTTTTCTGAATGCTCGCAATAGAAGCCCTACCCAAAAAATAATCCCTAGTTAAGATGGTCAGCCAGATGGACACATTTGGTACTGTATTTCCATTAAAATAAAAGCTAACCAGTCTTATTTTCGGGGAAACACGGTATTGGTAACTATTCTCTGAATCTATGGAGTCAAGGTTTTCTTGACCGAGGAATTCTGGGAGTTGAAATCCACAAGTCTTAAAGGGAGCAAGGTTGGAGATCTCTCCTCTAAAGTACCTGAGGGGAAGGCAAGAAGTAACAAATGGAAGCTTAACAAAGACAAATCCAACCTAGAATTATAAGGAGAAATTTCCTGTCACTGACAACTGTTGTCAGTGGAACAGCTTGCCTCTGGGAGTTGTGGGTGCTCCAACAACGAGTTTTTTAAGAAGAGAAGCAACCTAGAACTAAGGAGAGATTTCTGATGGTTAGAACAGTTGATCTGTGGAACAACTTGCCTCCAGAAATGGTGAATGCTCCAACACTGGAGCTTTTTAAAAAGAAATTGGTCTGAAATGGTAGAGGATTTCCTGCCTGAGCAGGGAGTTGAACTAGAAGACCACCAAAGGCCCCTTCCAATTCTGTTATTTTGTGTTGTGTATCAAAAGTACCAACATTTTGCAAACTCCTAACCTTCACCTCCTCAAAATGTCCTCCTGTCTCTCTCTCTCTACTTTCCTAGGTGAAGTGGTGTTTCTGGTTCCCATGCCCGCTGATGATTCCGGATTACGATGGCAGTCTTTGGCCAGTGGTGGTAGAGCCACTCCAACGACCACGTTCACCCAACAGGACATCAATGAAGGTGTCATTTGGTATAGGCACTCTGGAGCCGAGACGGAGAGTGACTCATTCCGCTTCCAGGTACATTCTACCATCGTTAAGTAACAAGTTCTTTGATTTTGGTCTTATTTTATAATGCCTTGGTCAGACCACCCTTGGAATATTGCATCCAGTTTTGGTCGCCACAATATAAAAAAGATGTTAAGACTCTAAGAAATAGCGAAGAGAAGAGCAACAAAGGTGATTGGAGGCTGAAACATGTGAAAAACGGTTGCAGGAATTGGGTATGTCTAGTTTAATGAAAAGAAGAACCAGGGGTGATTTATTTATTGCATTTATTTATTGTATTTGTATGCCTCCCTTCTCCTAGGACTCAAGGCGGCTCACAGCAATCAATATAATCCATGCAGTATAAAACATTAAAAACATTTTAAAATTTTAAAATACAATCATACACCATTCATAGCCGGATCTCACTCGATCATTGGGCGAGATCAACAGCCTCAAACCTGCCAGAAAAGCCAGGTCTTCAAGGCTTTTTGGAAGGCCATTAGGGTGGGGATGGTCCGGAGCTCTGGAGGTAACTGGTTCCAGAGAGCTGGGGCAGCCACAGAGAAGGCCCTTCCCCACGGGCCCGCCAGCCGACGTTGTTTAGTTGACGGGACCCGGACGAGACCAACTCTGTGGGATCTCACCGGTCGCTGGGAGACATGTGGTAGAAGGCGGTCTCGGAAATAGCCTGACCCTAAGCCATGTAGGGCTTTAAAGGTGATAACCGACACCTTGAATTGTGCCCGGAGACCAAGCGGGAGCCAGTGCAGCTCACAGAGAATTGGTGTAATGTGGGCGTACCTAGGTGCACCCACAATGCACCTCCGGCTGCATTCTGAACCAACTGCAGTCTCCGAACACTTTTCAAGGGTAACCCCATGTAGAGCATGTTACAGTAATCTAACCGTGAGATGATAAGGGCACGAGTGACTGTACGGAGTGCCTCTTGATCCAAACAGGGTCGCAATTGGTGCACTAGGTGAACCTGTGCAAAGGTCCCCTTAGCTACAGCAGTCAGATGGTGATCTAATTTTAGCTGTGAGTCTAGAAGGATCCCCAAATTGCGAACCCATTCTGAGGGGGACAATTTCTCTGCCTCCAGAACTAAGGATGGACAGTCGGTATAGTCTTAGGAGGCAATATCCACAGCCACTCGGTCTTGTCTGGGTTAAGTCTGAGCCTGTTGACTCCCATCCAAACCTTTACCGCCGCCAGGCACCAGCACATCACATCCACTGCTTCACTGAATTGACGTGGGGTGGAGCTATATAGTTGTGTATCATCAGCATATTGCTGGTATATCACCCCGAATCCTCGGATGATCTCCCCCAGCGGCTTCATGTAGATGTTAAAAAGGAGAGGAGAGAGGACCGAGCCCTGAGGCACCCCGCAAACGAGGGGCCTAGGGGGTCGACCTCTGTCCTCCCACCAACATCGACTGTGACCGACCAGAGAGATAGGGTGAGAACCACCGCAGTATGGTGCCTCCCATTCCCAGTTCCCTTAGTCGTTTCAGAAGGATACCATGATGAACAGTATCACAGGCCTCTGAGAGGTCGAGTAACACCAAGGTGGAGGAGTGACCCCCATCTCGGGCTCGCCAGAGATCATCCATCAGTGTGACCAAAGCAGTTTCCGTGCTGTAGCCAGGCCTGAAGCCGGACTGAAAGGGATTCAGATAATCCGCTTCATCCAATGACCGCGGGAGCTGAAGTGCCACCACTTTCTCCACAACCTTTCCCACAAAGGGTAGGTTGGAGACTGGACGAAAGTTCTTTAAATCCACTGCATCCAGGGAAGGCTTCTTGAGGAGGGGCCTCAAGAAGCCTAATCTGCAGCGTAATCTCCTATGCATTTTGGCGTCCACTAAATCATCTCTAGCTGTGATAGCCTCTGGCCTTAAATCGGTGTCTGTCTCCTGCTCATTCAGCTCCTCCCCTCTGGAAACTGGCAATACAGTTGTGGGGGAGGGTGGACAAGCGGAGGGTGGAACAGCCAGAACAGAGGGCCCCTCACCCACCAATTCCTCATCATCTGAGCCCTCATCCTGCAAAGAAGCCCTGCACGAAGGCCAAGGCACAACAGTTCTTGATTTTATCCAGTGTATGTGCTATAATATATTACGAACAAAAGAAAGCATACAGAGACTTCCCATCAATAGTCACATATTTTACTATATAATTAAAAACAAGACCACCCCCTCCAAGAATCTAAAGGGAAATATAATTACAAATATAGTGTAACTGTGTAGTAACTAAACATAATGTACCTTTTTTTCTTTGTAAGTTTGCATAGTAGTAGTAATTTTAAAGAAAATGCCTGACCATTGAAGCAGATTGTAAGTGCCACTGAAACACACATGGAATGCAGGTTTGTCAGAATTATTGAAAATACTCACATTATAGTTCATGATTTCAACAGCTGATAACCAATCTACATCTGAATTTGATGGACCCATGTGTGTCTTTTGGTGTCTAAACCTATGATACCTTTGAAACTTCACCTTGATTGAAGTGCTAAACTTGTCTCTTCACAGAAATGTATCTTTTGCAAGAAGCGGCGGAAGAGAATTGCTGGTTGTTGCATGCAGTGCTCTCATGGCCGCTGTCCTACATCTTTCCATGTCAGCTGTGCTCAAGCAGCTGGAGTCATGATGCAACCAGATGATTGGCCATTTGTGGTCTTCATTACTTGCTTTCGACATAAAATTCCATCTCAAGCAGAAGTAAGTAATAAAGACTTAATATTCGGAGTAGCCTAACTTAAGGTTTCTATTTGACACATTACTTTTAAACATCTTAATCAGTTTGGAAAGGCAGTAGTAAAAATGTTCAGGAGGTCACACATACGCACTATATTATGGAAATGCTTGCATTGTACCTTATTTTAAAAAGTTTATCTGCTCAAAGCAACTGCTCGTCGTGTTATTATTGTTAATATTACTGAACTTTCTATTTATACCTTCATTAAAAGTTGATGGTGTATATATAGTTTGTATTAGCAATAAAAATATAAAGACATAAAAATCTTAAATTTAAAATCTTTGCAAAACAGGAAATAATATTCCTATGCTTTTCATATAATGCATAGAAAGCACTTATATTTTATGCAACTTTCCACAACCTTCAAAATATTTTGAATGGTTAAAACAGAGGTTTTCAAATGTTTTCAAGCTGTGGATCCCCAAAAATGTCATTGCTACATGGTGGACCCCATTCCCACATATTCAACTAATTACTACCGTGTTTCCCCGAAAATAAAATGCTGTCTTATATTAATTTTTGCTCCCAAATGAGTTCTAGGTCTTATTTTCGGGGGTTGCCTTATTTTCCAGGAAACACAGTAGATCACCCACCCCCACCC
>JANHFO010002100.1:32967-51753 GCA_032468095.1 Pareas carinatus
AACTATTCCAGAGGGCTTGTGGAGAATAATGGTACATGGGTTATTTATTTCATTAGCTTTTGCTATTTGCAATTTTAGCTTTATCAAGAAGACCTTAATTGGTTGAATTTGCTTTAAAGTTGTAACCTTGCTAAGCATATCGTTGACTGAGGAATGGATGTAATCCATCCATCCATCCATAATACAATATAAGAATTTTGACAACTGTTATATAGAAACCTTCTGTATAAAGAAATTAAGAGGTTATGCTTCTTTTTCTTGGTACTTTTTCAAGGGATGGAAGAGTGTTCCTTTTATGAAAGGGAGAGACTGAACTTGTTATTTGTTTTAAAAATGGTTACTAAGCTTCTTAGGAATCTGAGAACCAGCTTTCATAGCAGACTTTTGCTACTTAATCAGCAAGCACATCAAATGTTCATCCTATTTGCAGTTCCCCCCCCCAAAAGGCACAGTAGTAACAATTTCTGAACATTTATCAATTTTTTTTGCCCCATTTCTCCTTATATCTAAACTTTTCTTCTACTTATGCATCCTTTTTATTCTGTAGATATAATCTCTTCCCCATTTCCATCACCACTGTCTCTTTCCCCATTCCTTTACCCATATATCCTTTTATGACTTCTTCACAAGAACATTTTTGAAATTATTTCTCCATGCTCATGCCTACTTTATTCTTCCTTCTTCACATCTACAACTGCTCTAACTTTTCTTCCTTATTGCTATCATCCTCTTCATTCTGTTCTACTTTACTGTCTATTTATACATCACAAATGTCTGTCTCAATCTCTTAAACACTGTAGATTTAATGCAAATTCTGGACATACTAAGGAACTGTAGTTAGGGGAAGGAAGGCGAGAGTGAAAGGAAATAACATGTAGCTTAGCTATTAAACTAAATGGGGTTAGAGTCTGGCTGCCAAGAAGGAGGAGTAAGCTATTTTGAAGTTAGGTTAATTAATCATTAGTTTGTTGTTCAGTCGCTACATTGTGTCTGACTCTTTGCAACCCCATGGATCATAACCTGCCAGGCCTCTCTGTCCCTCACAGCCTCCCACAGTCTGCCCAAACTCATGTCTGTCGCATTGGTGACACCATCCAGCCATCTGATTCTCTGCCCTCCCCTTCTTCTTTGGTCTCCCATTTTTTTCAGCATCACATCCTTTTCAAATGAGTACTCTCATTTGTCTCAGCTTCATTGTTTATCCTTCTAATGAACAGTCAGGGTAGATTTCTTCCAGAACTGACTGATTTGATCGCCTTGCAGTCCAAGGAACTCTCAAGAGTCTTTTCCAGCACCTTAGCTCAAAGGCATCAATTCTTTGACATTCAGTCTTCCTTATAGCCCAACTCTCACAGTCATACACTGCAACTGGGAAAACCATGGCTTTTACTATATGGACCCTTGTTGACAAAGTGATGTCTTTGCTTTTTGATATGCAGTCTAGGTTTGCCATAGCTTTCCTCCTGAGGAGCAAGCATCTTTTATTTTCCTGGCTACAGTCACCGTCTGCAGTAATTTTGGAGCCCAAGAAAATGAAGTCTGTCACTGTTTTTATTTCTTCCCCTTCTATTTGCTAGGGAGGGATCGGGCAGGATGCCATGATTTTAGTTTCTTTTAAATGTTGAGCTTTAGTTTTTTTAAAATGTTGAGCTTCAATCCAATTTTTCACCCTATGCGAACTACAGATTTTGTCTTCTGATCTTTCAGACTCGTGCTGGAGCCCATCATCAGGGAACATCTCTTTAGCAGTGTGTGTGCTGCTTTGTGTGTGGTATTTATAGTGGATCAGCATGAGTCTGAAAGCTCAAAAGACAAAACCTCTGGTCCTAGTGACTGACCCAGACTGGATTTTATGAACCCACTTCTCAAAGGTTTTGCCACATCTCCTTAAATAATCAGATAAGATCACAATAGAACAGGATTCTTATATGTTTACAATAAGTAAGAAGCTTGAACATGTTCAGTTTTCAATTTTCTATTTTTCCAATGTTCTCACTGAACGTCTAATAATTTATAAACTTGAAAGAGAATCAATGAAACTACATAAATAAGTGAATGATATTGATAAATGTGTTTAATCACATAATGTATGAAAATTAACAAAAATATTTAAAATGTGTTTTGTTGAAAGGATACTATTAATCCTGCAGAGCAGATATTCAGGTCTTCTTGTGCATATTATTGTTGTAATGATACAATCTCAGGTCCTACACTTAAGAGACATTTTTCTTCATATAACCTTTAGCTTCTTAGGGGATAGTGTATCTATATTCATATAAAAAACAAGAGTTAAATAAACCCTAGTATTAATCCTGCACTTTTTTTTTTGCATTGAGGATACTGACAAGAGTCTGGGTACTACATCACGAAGTCTTTGATATCCAATCCAGATCTTGTGTCTACAGACAGTCAGCATAGAAAGAGACTATTTATTAGATCCAAGCAATTCATAGTATTGAAGAGTACTGACTTGGATGCGTCCTCCTGAGGTTTTGGATCAACCACTTCAAAGACCATCCCAGGTCTTTTGAGAATATATATGCCAATGCACTGAAAATGTGTCTGCAATTGGCAGCAAAGCATTTCCCAAGTCCTTAGATCTTATTATTTCATTATTTCATGTGACAAGAAACTCTGAGAAAATAAAAAATGAACAACAATGAACTACCGATCTACATTCAGTTCCTGAATCTGCTTGAAGCACCGTAGAAAGAAATGACTTTGGACTTGCTCTAGAAATCTGATCAAGTCTACTTACTGTACATCACCGGTTTTTACACAAATGTTGCTAAGGATGAAATAAATCCCTGTTTTTATATTCTTTAGCAAGAATCTTTACCAGGGGAGGGAGGTGTGGGCAATGGGACACTTATAAATATTTTGAAGGCAGTATCTATGTTTTCAGTAAAACCATGTCTCTATTATTACTCACTATCTTCTACAGCTTGATGTATCTATAGTAGAAGGTTATGACTTTTAAAAAATATTCGCCACAAAGGAAATGGAGTAATGTACAAAAGTAAAAGAATTGTAGCTGTAACATTATAATGTCTTATGGCATTGAGAAAATCGAACATTTCATTCTTTGCAAATTTATTTTTAAAATAAGTTATCTGCACCTTGAAAATTGTGCATCCAATATGTACCCTGTCATTCAAATAGAGTTCATGCCTTTTTTAAAAAAATACCAACACATGCAATTTATTTGTATAGAAACTAAAATCAACATTTAAATATATGTTTTGGAAAGGTTTGAAAAACATAATTGTCGAAAAACCGTAATTGCTGTTTTAAAAGAAATACAGTAGTAATTTAAAATAAAAATAATAAAAGCACAATGGATACAAATCATGCAAAATTATGTTCCAAAAATATTTTAGAGGAACATTTTCTGAATGTGAAAAACTTACAATGTAAACAATTGGACTTAAATGTAAATCTGAAAATTGGCTTATTCAGAAACACTCAACTAACATCTAATGGTGAAGATCACTTTTCTCATGCTTCACAATCGGCACGACTGTAAATCTAAACTCTCCAAAGTGTTATTCTCAACTTGCATTTATTAGGCAGAAAGCTTATATGCATACACAATTTTGGCAAAAATAGTTACTTTATTGCAGACTAGGATGAAGTCACATATAACAGAAATTCTATCCATTCCAGATCACAACCTCTATATTCTACATCTGATGGAATTCCATCTTCTTAAATTTTCAGCCTGATTTAATGCTTTTAATATGCTTTTATTGTTTTGTATTATAAATGTGTTTTATTTGGCCTGTTAGCCGCCCTGAGTCCTTTGGGAGAAGGGCGGGGTATAAATAAAATTCAATTCAATTCAATTCAATTCCAGTTTCTCAAGGGATGATTGAACCTAATTTTTTCAACTTCAAATGCATGTAATAATATGGTATAATGGTGCCCATTAAGAAATTTGTCCTTCTATAGCTAGTCTTTGACTTAACGACCATAATGGTAACTGCTCATTAAAATCTTAAGTCAGGGTGATTGTGGAGTGGGTCACCCCCATCACTGACCTGATTTCTCAACCATTTTTTGGGTGGTCTTTAAGCAAACACTCTGATTGCTTAACAAACCCTGTTTTTTAAAACCAGAAGTAAATGTCAGTCGTAAAAAATACCCAACATAAATGGCAGCCAGGTGACTGTGGGATGCTGCAAACTGCCGTAAATGTGAGCTGGTTGCTGAGCACCCAAAATGCGGTCACATGATCGCAAGGGATAGGTAGGCAGCCATCGGATTTTGAAACCAAGTGCCTTTTGTTGCAGATGGCCAGGCTGAGCCCGGGGGAGGGGTCAAATGCATCATAAGTCCCTTCATACTGTCAAGAGATCTAAGGCCAGCCCACCTTGAATTACTTTCTATTCTTATCTCCCGCTCATTTCCCTTGACCTTTAGTAGTTCAGATTCTTG
This sequence comes from Pareas carinatus, assembly GCA_032468095.1. NCBI lineage: Eukaryota > Metazoa > Chordata > Lepidosauria > Squamata > Pareidae > Pareas > Pareas carinatus. The sequence continues at coordinate 37,405 of JANHFO010002100.1, forward strand.
CAGAGAGCTGTAAACTCACCATAAATCTTTATACTCATTTGAACTGCTCGAATCTCCTGATTTCTCTAGCCCTTGACATCTTTTGGGGGGGGTATCTGTCATGACCTCAGAGTCATTAAGCGAGCAGTCATAGGTTGAGGACTACCTGTACTGTTGCTCAGGAGCACGCCAGGCGTTTTAATCGGTGTTAAGTATTGTGATGCATCAATTCCAGAAAGACCACCGACTCCCCTGCCTGTGCAGTCACCTGCTTACAAATTGCCGTCCACATCAGAGGCGAAACATCTAAATACAAGTAGTCCTCGACTTACGAACACAATGAAGCCCAACATTTCTGTTCTTAAGTTGAGATATTTGTTAAGTGAGTTTTTGTCCCATTTTATAACCTTTCTGGCCACAGTTGTTACAAGTGAACCACTGCTGTTGTTAGTAACACGGTTGTTAAGTGAATCTGTCTTTCCCCATTGACTTTGCTTGTCAGAAGGTCGCAAAAGGGGATCACATGACCTTGGGACACAGCAAGGGTCATAAGTATGAACCAGCTGCCAAGTGTCTGAATTTTGATCACATAAGCCTGGGGATGCCACAGAGGTCATAAGTGTGAAGAACAGCCATAAGTCGCTGTTTTTCAGCACCATTGTAACTTTGAATGGTCACTAAGTCGAGGTCTGACTATATATATTTTGGCTTCTCTCATCCCAACATTTGGATGGTTAAGGAATAAAGCTGACGCTGAGTGACGGGCACATTGCTGCTGAGGATCTCTTCTTTGAAGTGGTAGAACCTCCTCACCATGGGGCTCTTCTCAGACACAGCTTCCGATTCCCTGTCCACATGACCACAGGTATGCTTTGGGGGGGGAGGCAGTTCCTTGTGCGGTTTTGTCTGTGATCTTTTACGTTAAAAAAAAAACGTCTTGTCAGGAAGAAGCCAAAATCAACTGAAGTGCAGCATGAATGCTTAGGGGTAGTCCTCGCTTAATGACCACAATTAGGACCCACAGTTCTGTCCCTAAGTGACCTGGTCATAAGCATCACCTGACCGTAATAGACTTGCTTCTCTTGTGGTTGTTAAGTGAGTTGCCACAGGTCATTAAGTGAGATGTCACATGACCAAGCCTTGTGATTTTACATACTAAGTGACGTGGTTATAAGCATTACCTGACCAAAACAGGCTTAGTTCTCTTGTGGTTGTTAAATGAGTCACAGGTCATTAAGCGAGATGTTGCATGACCAAGACTTGTGATTTTACATACTAAGTGACCTGGTCATAAGCATCACTTGACCACAACAGACTTAGTTCTCTTGTGGTTGTTAAGTGAGTCATCCCAAGTCATTAAGTGAGATATCACATGACCAAGAATTGTGGTGTTTTTTTTTCTTTCGGCTTCTCATTTTACTCAGGGCCAATATTATTAATTCACTGTATAGATTACTGTATTTAGCCCGAGGCAAATTTTTACTTAAGGGATTTAATCTTAATGTTACGGTCAAAAGGAAAATGCTGACTTTGGCATTTCTTTCTGGGAAGGTGATAGCTTCACCTATGAGGAAGTCACCAGGAACGTCTTGCATTATCTCCATGATGGCTCATCCTCAGAGGAAGACCGCATGGAAATTTCAGTCACTGACGGCGCTACCAAAGACACCATTTCGCTCAAGGTGAAAGTAACCCCCGTGAACATTGACGGGCCAAGGTTGGATCCCAGCTGCTCCCTGAGTATCACTGTGACTGGTAAAAACTCGATGATCGTCACTCGATCCCACTTTGCTTATATTGTAAGTATCTCTTTTATTTATTTATCTATTTTTGATATCTCTGCTTTTATCTGTGTCTTAGTACATCGGTATCTTTGGTGGGTTCAAAGCAGTCCCAGAGTTAAGGAGATAGAAAATGGAGAGTTGTCCATTTGGACAGAAGGGAAAGGTGGAAGAACCAAAGAAAACCGCCTGGTTTGGTTCTTCTTCCTTTGGTAGAGGTTTCTTGTGCTAAATTCAGCTTTGAGTGATCAGCTCAAAACTTGGCGACTGAAGATCCAAGGGAATCCTAACTTCCGAGCATTGTCTGAAGCTTGACATTTTCTTTTTTGAATTTTGAATGATAAAAAGTTCAGAGCAGCTTCTGAAACGGCGTTTTTCCATGCGCTTGACAAATATAAGGGCCGCTGACTAAAGACAACAACAACATTTTTTGTGACTTTGGACAGACTCTGGTGCAAGACGGCTTGTCTTGCAAAGTTCTGGGGTCAAAATTTCTCTTGTTATGGTATGGTATGAGGTAAGTTGACAAGTACGAAAAAGGAAAAGGATTGGTGGTAGAGAAGCCAGAGAGGGAAAGAAGGTTGTAATAGTGAAAGAAAGAAGGATTATTAGAAAGAGATAATTATAGAAAGGAGAGAGAAGAGGAAAGAATTTTAGATTTGATAAGGAATTTAAAGTAAAAAGAACTGAATTGTAAATGACAAATCTGGTAAGATTGTATGTGAAATATAACTTGGAAGATATCTAAATCAATGAATGAATGAATGAATGAATGAATGAATGAATAAACAAATAAATAAACAAATAAATAAACAAATAAATAAATAAATAAATATTGAGTGAAAATTGTCCCTCGACATTCCTGTTGAGTTTCTGATATATGCAATGTAAAACTAACTTTCTCTGTTTGTGAGCTTTTGGGGGGTATGTTTGTTTGTTTGTCTTGTTTTTTGTTTTGTTTTTTGTAAAAGGGGAAAAAGCAGATAATGAATCAGAATAGATAGAAATTAGAGATTTAATGAGGAATAGAAATTAAGTAAAAATGAATCACAAATGATAAACTGGTTAAGAGAGTATATTGAATGCAAGCTGAAGGAATGGTGTGTAAATTGTTTATCTCTTATACCTAAAATGAGCTTGGTACTTTTACCGTAATGTTGTTATATATTGATTTTTTTATTTACTTAGTGGTTTATTTAGGTATTTTATTGACTGTTATTGTGGATGTTAAATGTTTGTATGTTGGGGAAAAAAAGAAGAAGTGGTTTTCCAAAAAAAATATATTCTCTTGTTATAATGTGCCTGCATTTAAAAATAAAAAAAACAGAGTTGGAAGGGACCTGAAGGCTAACATGCACTTTAGTTCTAATCGAAACATCTGTAGTATCCTTGATGCAAAGGCTCGACTGGACGTAACTTTTTATGGATAACCAACGACTTGTGAAAGATACTTAATTTCTTGAAAGCACCCAGTATTAATCAGGTTTTCTCAGGTTGGGATCACACACAGCATACCTAGGATAAAGCAGAATTGGCTAATATATTTTTCAGGATAATTAGTTCCATTATTTGCAAACCTAGCCAATTGGATTAATTCAAGTAAATTCGTGATTTATTTGTGATGGGTTGATACCATTTTAGCTGTTCCTGGCTATTTTTCACTCCCTTGATTCTAATCCTGCTCTCGATAGAAAACAGGCACATTTTTGCTTTCTAAAACATTCCAAGCATCTGAAAAACACTGCAATGCCTCTTTTTACTTATCTTTAGGTAGTCCTCAACTTAACGACCACAACAGAGCCCAAAGTTTCTTGTCGCTATGGAAGATAGTTAAGGGAGTTTTGCCCCATTTTACGACCTCTTGCCACAGTTGTTAAGTGAATCACTGCAGTTAAGCTAGTAACACGGTTGTTAAGTGAGTCTGGTTTCCCCGTGGACTTTACTTGTCAGAAGGTCACAAAAGGGGATCGCATGACCTCGGGACGCTGCAACCGTCATACATATGAATCAGTTGTCAAGCGTCCAAATTTTGATCACATGACCATGTGGATAATGCAACGGTTGTAAGTATGGAAAGACAGTCATTGGTCACTTTTTTCAGTGCCGTTGTAACTTTGAACGGTCACTAAATGAATGGTTGTAAGTCAGTGTGTCTGACAATCAGAATAGAGCTGGAAGAGACCTTGGAGATCTTCTGTTCCAACCCCCTGCTCAAGCAGGAGACCCTTTACAATTTCAGACAGGTGGCTCTCCTGTCTTTCCTTAAAAACCTCCAGTGATGGAGTACCCACAACTTCTGAAGGCAAAGCTGTTCCACTGGTTAATTGTCCTCACTCTTAGGAAGTTTCTCCTTAGTTCCAGGTTGCTTCTGTCCTTGATTAGTTTCCATCGGTTGCTCCTTCTCCTGCCTTTTGGTGCTCTGGAAACAACTGTGCTGCCTTCAGGTGCTTTGAAGCAGAGGTCTCCAATCTTGGTCCTTTTAAGGCTTGTCGACTTCAATTCCCAGAATCCTCCAGCCAGCCAAGCCTTAAAGGGACCAAGGTTGGAGACCTCTGCTTTGGAGAATAGCTTGACCCCCACTTCTTTGTGGCAGTCCCTCAAATAGTGGAAGACTGCTATCATGTCCACCCTAGTCCTTCTTTTCTCTAGACTGGCCTTACCTAGTTCCCGCAACTGTTCTTCCTATGTTTTAGACTCCAGGCATTCTTTACTCATCTTAGTTGTTCTTCTTTGCACTTCCCCCACCTCCCCAAGTCTCAATATCCTTTTTGCAACATGGTGACCAAAACTAGATGCAGTATTTCCAGGTGTGGTCTTACTAAGGATTTATAAAGTGATACTAATACTTTATGTGATTTTGATTCTCTGTTTATACAATCAAGGATTATATTAGCTTTTGGGGGGGGGCTTCCAACGCACACAGCTGACTCAATGCTACAGAAGGGAAGGGGGAAGCGGATCGTATCTCATCACTCAAGGAGAACAAGAGCATCTCTTAGCCTGCAGTGTGTTGGAATCGTTCTCGCTTTCTCTTCCACTTACATCCAGACAAAGGAAGCATCGCCTGTGACCGTACCAGGAAGCCAAAGGTGACATCCTGCCTGCTGCTTGGAAAAAAAACACGCCTTATTCTGACTTTCAAGCAGGTGGAAATTTGACCTGTTCTTTCTGGCATTTTCACACAGCTGCTCGCACAGTCTGGGCACGTAGGTTGATTTCTGTTAGCGTTCTTAATGAAGCACAGACAACAGCTGATCATGGGCCAGGAATTCAATCCTTGCATAAAGAAGGCAAGACTGTGATGTAAAAGGCTCTCATCCCCTAGACTGCCCAAAATTTCTGTTACTAAACAAGAAAGTTGTTAAGTGAACTTTGCCCGATTTTACAACCTTTCTTGCCACTTTTGTTATGTGAATCATCGTGGCTGTTAAATCAGTAACACGGTTGTTAAGTGTGTGAGATTCCAAAACCCCATTTTGAAATAGCTGATGACATGTGAACAATCCTTTTAAGAGCTTTATTTATAGCGTTTGCAAAGGCAAATTTCTGCCCTCATACGGAAGGTACAAAATGTGAAATACAGTGACCATGACATACATATTTATACATCTTTACAAATAAATAATCCAGCCCCCTACTCTGCCCCTCCTGCCTGGGTTCATAATCTTGGCAGTTACAACATTCTATGACATTGATGCATTATTTCCCGAATATGCATCATTCCTGGTTTAACTTGGCATGAAGTATGTCCTTTGACCCGACCCGATCATGTTCTCTTCCACTTCCGGATGTGACACTTGTTTTTGTTCAAACTAGCAGAAAAGCAAGTTATGTAAGTATTGTGCCAGAGAAGGTTATACAAAGGACAAATATGGAGTAACTTTTGTTCCTGAACTAACAGTCAAACTTTCAGGAATATACTTGTTATGTTTGTTTCTGACAAGCGATTCTGGCTTCCCTATTGACTTTGCTTGTGAGAAGATCGCAAAAGGGGATGACATGACCGCAGAACAATGCAGCTGTCATAAATACATGCCAGTTGTCAAGCATCTGAATTTTGATCATGTGAGCATGGGAATGCTGCAATGGTTATAAGCGTGAAAACCTGTCATAAGTCACTTTTTCAGTGCTGTTGTAAGATTGAACGGTCACTAAACGAATTGTGGTAAGTTGAGAACTCCCTGTATTGTAGAAGGACAGACATAGCCTGGCGGGGTGGGGTGGGGTGGGGGTGGTCAGAATCAAGAGAGGAATCAGCCTGGAATCATTATATTCTCACAAGCAGCCTAAATCCAATCCCTCTTGAATTTTGTTAGCTCTTATCTAGCCCCAATTTAGTGCTGGCTATTAGTTGAATATATTCTTGTCAATAAGCATGAGCAATAAATCAGCTTGACTAGAACTTAAGATTTGGTCATGAGTCTTCTTGCCTCACATTATTTATGTATTCCTCCCTTATAAATATTGTAGTGATATTAGTGTAAATGAAGACTTGAGTATTTCTTAAGGGTTGACTGATTTCGAGTAACAACTTGTATACGTGTTACCTTTACTGCTCCAATTGATTTTCTGATATTTTATGGTTGAATGATTATTTATTTATTTATTTATTTATTTAGATTTATATAACACCCTTCTCCCGAAGGACTCAGGGCGGTGTACAGAAAACATAAAAATTTAACATTGAACTTTGACAATATTTATTGATGCGTGTTCTACATCAGTAGGTTTATTTTATTTTGTGATGTTTTGGTATTGAAGACATCAGCAGTTTTGAAGAATCTTTTGCTTAATTGATACCTTTTCCCACCCCCAGTGATTAAATATTTGTACTCAGTGAAATACGTTCGATAAACACATTAGTGAAATCAAAATAATCAGCTGTTTTTAAAAAAGAACTCTGTCTAGCTAATTGGATGTACCTTGTTTAATTAATTAAATACTTTTTAATCAGTTAAGTCAATGTATTAATTGGCTAAAAGCAACAAAGCTGTTCCCCCAATCAGTTGGCTCACAAGGCCAATTCATTTCTCAGCTGATTAAAAAGTATTTAGTGAATTAGAATTGCAATATATAACACTTGGTATAATTTTTTTTTTTTAACCTTAAAATAGGTGCAACAGAGCAAAATAACATCATGGCAACAAGTTTGTTCTCAATTATGAGGGCAATTCAAAAAAGCTGCACCATTTGATTATCATTGACAGTCACTCGCAGATACAGAACTTTTATTATACACATTAGAAAATGACAACATTACATTACTTTTTGACATAATCAACATTCAAATTGAGGCACTTGTCCTAATGTCTTATAAGGTTTGAAATGCCTTCTGCAAAGAAATCTCCCTTCTGGAAATGAAGCCAGAAGAGTTGGGAGTCGCTCGGGGCCCAATCTGGGCTATAGGGGAGATGATCAAAAACACCCAAACAGAACTGCGCCAAAAATTCTTGGGTACGTCTAGCGGTGTGCAGATGAGCATTATCATGAACCAATACCACATCAGAAGTCAGCATGCCCCGATGCTTGTATCGTACCACTTTGACGATGCCAATGCTCTTCACGGTGACTTCATTCCCAGGAGGGAAATTTCTTTGCAGAAGGAATTTCAAAACTTGTAAGACATTAGGACAAGTGCTTCAATTTGAATGGCGATGTCAAAAAGTAATGCAATGTTGTAGTTTTCTAATGTTTATAATAAAAGTTCTGTATCTGTGAGTGTCTGTCACGGATAACCAAACGGAAATTTTTTTCTGAATTGTCCTCGTATTTACATGGCAGGTAGCCCTCGACATATGACCATAACTGAGCCCAAAATTATGGTTGTAAATCATGCTAGTTGTTACAGGGTAACCATGGGACCCTCTCTGATTTTACAATTTTTTGTGGCGGTTTTTAAGCGAACGCCACAGTTGTTAAATGAATGCTAAGGTTGTTAAGTGAACTCATTATATCCGATGGGCATATTTTGATGAAATCTGGAAATAAATGCGGAAAACCAGCAAATAATGTCACAAATTGTCAATGTGGCTATAGGACAGTATAAATGGCCATAAATGTGAGCCAGTTGCCAAGTGCCCAAATGTGATCATGTGACCACAGGGACGGGTGAGAATTGGCTATTGTAATTTTGAAACTGTCGTAAGCTGTCCAGTAAGTGATCGGTCATAAGTTGAGAACTACATTTATACCTTTCAAATATGCTAAAGGTAGAATTCTTTTTGATCTGGCATCCTTCATTTTATGCAATGATTATCTGAATTAATGTGACTGTTTTTTCTTCATCTCACTTCTGCCCCTAGGATAACAATTCTCCAGATTCTGAGATAAGGATCCAGCTAATTTCTCTTCCTATATACGGCAGTCTTATGTGGATGGGCTCTGGACGGCAATCAGACGAGTCTTCTGAGGTCTATAATTTCACGATGGAAGACATCAACAATCAAAGAATCAGGTACTCTTTGTGGCTGAGCCCAAGAATTTTCTACAAGTGCGTGGTGAAAAATCACAGTGTTTGTTTACGTGAGCAAAATGTGTAGCCTTCTTCAAAAAGCAGCCCTAGCACTATTTGTCTTTCGTGGTTTGTGGGTTGGCAATTTAAATATGCAGGTCAACAAGCCAGGATTTTATTGCATATTCTGCCAGAGGGTGTGGAACTCATGAAACAGGGAAGCAAGAACTATAGAAATGAAAAATATTTTCCTGAAAGGAAAAACATGAGTTGTAAAGGTTTTTTTTTTTAAGAGTCCTGACCCTAAGGGGTGAAAAAATAAAAGATTGGAGAGAGATATGAAAAACTTCCCGTCTTCAGAGTCTTTCCCTAGCTATTCTTCCAAGATTCTCTGATACATCATTTCATGCTGGAGGCAAATGTGGCTATGTCCTCCCAAAAATAATTGAAATCAGTGACCTTCATACAGAACAAGAAAGCATGGATCTATATGAAAGGCATGGAGTTTTCCAGTATGAGTTATTCAATATTTTTTTAGCCTGCCTTTCTTATTTTTATAAATAATTCAAGGTGGAGAGCATACCTAATACTCCTTCCTCCTTCTATTTTCCCTAAAACAACAACCCTCTGAGATGGAATGGCCTGGGAGAGAGAGTGACAAGCATCATCCATCCGGTTTTCATGCTTAAGACAGAATTAGAACTCACCACCTTTGGGGGATTGGCCTAAAGTCACCCAGCCAGCTTTCATGCCTAAGGAGGAACTAGAAGTCACAGTCTCCTGGTGATTGACCTAAATTCACTCAGCCAGCTTTCATGCCTAAAGAGGGACTAGGATTCACAATCTCCTGGTGATTGACTCAAAATCACCTAGCTGGCTTTCATGCTTCAGGCAGGACTAGAACTCACTGTTTCCTGGAGATTGGCCCAAAGTCACCCAGCTGGTTTTCATGCCTCAGGAGGGACTAGATCCCACAGCCTCCTGGTGTTTGGTCTTGTTGACTTTGATGCCTACTGTAAAACAAGACTAGAACTCACAGTCTCCTGGAGATTGACCAGAACTTACACAGCTGGCTTTCATACCTAAGGCAGGATTAGAACTTAACATTCTTCTGGTTTCTAACCTGGACAAATATAGCTGAATTCTGGAAACTATGGATTATTTAAAGGCGGAGTAGAGACTTTCCTGTTTGGTGTCCATGAGATTCTCCACCAGTCCTCAAGGCCTAGACAAAAATCCCGTCTCCTACTAGTTCTTACTTTCTCAAGTCCTATTTCTCCATGAATACACAGCAACAGCCTCCATATATTTGATGCCTTTGCGAGCACAAAGAAAGGATCATTCAGGATTTGGACATTTTTGTTTGATTTTATCTGCTTTTTTGTCACGGCACCGTTTCTTGACCCTCATGTGAATCCAGCCAAGAGCAAACGTTCAGGGCCAGCTTGCCTTTCATTGCAGCGATGTAGGCAGCAGCTGGATCCTTCGGAGGATCTTTGAGTGAATCGATCTAATCTTTGATTAGCGCACCATGTTATTGCTCCGCCCGGCTGTCACACAAAAACGCCTCCTTGAAGCAATTCCTCGTCCAATGAAGAAGGACGGCCGGAGGAGCCATTGGCCAATGGAGGAAGAGCGCTGTCAAGCAGAAGCAGAAGGGGAGGCTGGCCTTGAATCAAGCCGGGCAGATCAGTGGCTTCTGGGCTTTACTAGACGAGCTGCGATTGAGGAAAATTCCCATTTATTTATTTTTTGCTTCAGTACGTTAAAAAGTGGAAGAATTGTGATGTGCTCCTTGCTCCTCTTTTTACAGTAACTTGTCATGTGTGCAGTTTTGAGATTTTGTGTGTATGAGATGCGTGTGTGTGTAGTGAGTATGTGTGTGTGTGTGTAGTGAGTATGTGATCTATATATATGTATGTATATACACACGCACACTACACACTCACTGCACACACAGAGTGCTTTATTGTCATAGAACTTTCTCTCATTTTCCCGCACATCTCTGTCTCACTGTTTGGATCCATCCCAGTGACATTTCTTTCATCTCGCCCTGACTATTTAATTTCAATGTCAATGTGTTTAATTGCCTTTCCCACCGTGGCCCCCACAGTTGTGTTCCAATTATCGCTCCCCCAGTTCCCTATCCTGCACTGTCAACAACTCCCATCTGGCAGATTTAAAGGGCACCAGATTGATTTAAAAAGTTAGAAATAAAATGTAGTCCTCCTTGTTAACTATTTTCCCCCTTTAGCCATCGTATCTCTCCCAGTAGCATGAAAATGCAAGCAGGTGTGTGTTTATTCCCCTTCCCCCTCTCCCCAGGCAGACAAGATGCAATTAGGAGAGATTAAATCGTTAGTCGATTGTGCACTTTTAAAGCGAGGTGAGAAAACCGTTTCTGTCCCCACCAGCCACCCCAGCTCAACTTCTTCACTTTTATCCTGCAGATATTTCACAGAGCTTGAAACTGCGGTCCATCAGCCAGTCACAGATGTTTTCTACTTCTCTGTCTCCGACGCTGACAACAACCAGCTGGATAGCCAGATGTTCACTATTACTATCACAGCAGCCCAAAGTGTGCCTCCCGTTGTTACCTTTTCTGACCAAATGACGGTACGTCAGTAACCTGTGAGATTCAAAGTTGAATTTTGGGGTGCAGGTAGTCCTCGGCTTACGACCCACAATTGAGCCCAAAATTTCCATTGCTATGCAAGACAGTGGTTAAGTGAATTTTACAACCATTCTCGCCACGGTTGCTAAGTGAATCATTGCAGTGGTTAAGTTACTAACGCGGTTGTTAAGCGAATCCGGCTTCCCCGTTGACTTTGCTTGTCAGAAAGTCTCAAAAGGGGATCACGTGACGGTGGGACACCACAACCGTCATAAGTACATGCCAGTTGCCAAGCACCCACATTTTGATCACGTGACCATGAGGATGCTGCAACGGTCATAAGTGTGAAAACAGTCATAGGTCTCTTTTTTCAGTGCTGCTGTAACTTCAAACGGTCACTCAATGAATTTAAGTTCATTGAGTGACCAGTGTAAGTCGTACGTTGAAGACGACCTGCATTCAAAGTTGTGAAACCTGTGAACTGTGAGTAGCATTCAATGGAGAAGGGAGATAATTGGAATCAAGGAAGCCATGGGAACCAATAAGGACATCAGGCTCATGATACGAAGTCCACCTCTTTTGTTCTCACACTGAAACATCCTGTTGCATCACATAAAAATATTGTTTAGGTTGAAATATCACAGAGGTAGTTTCAGCTGCTACAAATTTGCCAGATTCTGAAGTCTGGCTAGTGAATCACAAATAAAACCCCTGGGATATTTCAAATCCCAAAGTCTTAATGTTTATTGATCTGCAGACGGCCTTCCTTTGATTATCCATTACAATCCCGCCGGCCTCACCTAGGAATGACAAGCTGGAAGGGAAAACCCATGTATCCTGTTTCCCTAAAAATAAGACCTCACCAGAAAATAAGCCCTAGCATGATCTTCCAGGATGCTCGTAATAGAAGCCCAAAATAAGCCCCCGTTAAGATTGTCAGCCAGACAGATGCATTGAGTACCATATTTCTCCAGAAATAAGACCTAACTGGAAAATAAGCCCTAATGCGTTTTTTGGAGCAAAAATTAATATAAGACTCGGTCTTATTTTCGGAGAAACATGGCAGTTGCCAGAGCTTTCCGTCTTGACAGCTGTCTTGTGGGACTTCCAGACTTTCAATATTTAGGAAATGTGTTTTTTGGGTAGAAATAATTATTTATCATGCTGTATATTATGGGAATTACACACCCCTGTGAAGTATTTCAAATCAGGGATATTAAGAGATGAAGGTGGAGGTGGAAATTTGCTACTCATGCTGAATTGCATCATTGCTAAATCAAATTCCCACCCTAGAATTAGAATTAGAATGTATTTGTCAAGTGTGTCTGGACACACAAGGAATTTGTCTCTGAGGAACATGCTCTATATGATTGTGAATTGCATTCATGATTAAGATCGCAGTTTGTCAATTGCACCTTATATGTACTTGACAAGACGAATGTATTTTAAGACTGTGAATGTATCTTATGCTTCTGTAGGTATTGAGCAGATACACCGGAGATAAATTCCTTGTGTGTCCTGACACACTTGGCAAAATAAATTCTGATTCTAATACATACAGGCTATAATTGACAAACTGTGATTACAATCATAAGACTATAGTTAACAAACCATGATTACAGTCATAAGATACATTCATAGTCATATAGTACATCCATCGTGTCATGTACATATTAGGTGCATTCATAATCCTATAGTACATTCATGTCATGTACTTATTAGGTGCATTCATAATCATAAAGTATATTCATCGTGTCATGTTATCAAGTGCAAATTATGTCACAAAACGCTTCATCATGTCACATGCAGATTGTTGCTTTTGTGTTCAGGTGGAAGAAGGGGGACGAACCCCACTCCAGCCTCACCACACCCTGGGCCTTGAAGGTGGCCTTGCTGAAGAAGGCCTGGTCGTAAAAATCACAAGTCTTCCAAAATATGGGTACATTGAAAACACCAGGACGGGTAAGGTATAATTTCATACAGTCTTTGACTTACGATTCCAATTTTTCCATGGCTAAGCAAGGCAGTTTTCTTTTTAATTTTTTTAATTTAAAATTTATTGATTAATGATATAACATACAAAAAAAAGAAATTCTAAAGCAGGTAGTAGGAAAAAGAGATAAGGAAAAAGCGAGAAGAAAAGAAAAGGGAAGGGAGTGAAAAACGAAAGAGGAAAAAAAAGGCATTGACTTCCGACTCCCTTTGGTGCTGTAACATATGGCCATAATATCGAATCTCAACTTTTTACTTTTACACATTAGTATCAACAGTCACGTCTTTAATTGTAAATCTATCTAATTGGCAAAACCCAAAATCAAGAGTTTCATTTTTTTCCCCAACCTTGAGCATATAGTCCAGAAGCGGTTTCCAGGTAGATACAAAAGTTTTTATATTTTTTTCTTTGATCAAGACTGCCAATTTTGCCATCTCTGCCAACGCCATCAGATTTTACAACCATTCCTCCCTTGTAGGGATCATAGCAGCCTTCCATTTTTGTCCAAAAAATAGTCTTGCTGCCGTCAACATATATGCCAGTGATGGCGAGCCTGTGGGTATCTGTCATGGATAACCAAAAGTTTTCCGAATTGCCGTTGTATTTTGTACTTTACTCCGTTGAAAAAAGTCGGAAGTCAATACTTTTTTTTCCTTTCCGCCTTTCCCCTACACTTTTCTATTTCTATCCTTTCCCCATTTTTCTATTTGCATTATTTTCCATTATATTTTATATTATGACTAACTTAATAAAATTGAGTTGAAATGGGCGGCAAACAAATGTAAGAAATAAACAATAAATTATTTATTTGCTATATATGCAAAAAATTGACAAAGAATCAAGCTATTGTTTCGGCTTAAGAAAAAAGCAAAATAATTTTTGTTTTAAAAAAAGTCCTTTGCATATAAGTATCACTTTTCTTTGCAGGCAGACGCCTCGGTTTTGGAAACACCGAAAGCTCTGATTTTTCTTTTTCACTTCAAGATGTGTTGGAGAACCGTATTTATTATTTTCAGAATGTCCAGGAGAGTGTTGAACCATCAGTGGACACCTTTAGTTTTTATATCAGTGATGGCTTCAGCCAATCAGAAATCAGCAGCGTCAACATTACTATTAAGGTGATTGAATTCCCTCCATGGGGTTTTCATTTGTAAACTTTTTTTGTGATAGCAGAGATCCCAGGGTCTGGGTTCAAACAAATGGCTAAACTATGGTTTGTTTCAACCTATTTGTTGAGCAAGGCAAAAGTGACTCAGTTCACTCCTAACCTGAAGCACAAACCATGATTGTTATTGATGCTGATGGTCAGCATTACAAGTCAGTAAGTTAACCTCAACATATCACATCATGACACAAGATCAAGTCTCTCTCTCTCTCTCTCTCTCTCTCTCTCTCTCTGTATATACACCATCAGAATCAGAATTTGTTTTTGCCAAGTGTGTCAGGACACACAAGGAATTTGTCTTCAGTGAACATGCTCAGTGCCTACAGATAACTGTGGTTACAACAAAGATACGATCAAAGATACATT
>JANHFO010002101.1:58301-83653 GCA_032468095.1 Pareas carinatus
TCTCCAGGTATTCCAATATGTTAACAATTTGTCTTACATTGTATTTCATTTGTCTCCCACTTATAAAGCCTGATTGAACATTATGAATCACTTGTTGCATGACTGACATCAACCTACTAGCCAGTACTTTTGCAAATAGCTTATAATCAGTGTTCAAAAGTGATATTGGTCTATAATTCTCTGGTTTTGAAACATCCTGTTTCTCTTTGGGTATCAGAGAGATAAAAGCAGTTCTCCAGGATGGAGGTACATTTCCTCCAGCCTGTATATTGTTAAATAGTTCTTTGAGTGATTCTAGCATCTCAATTTGTAAATTTTTGTAGTAAATAGCAGTGAGACCATCCGTTCCTGGTGACTTCCCCAATTTTAACTGTTTGATTGCTAACACAATCTCTTCAGAGGTTATAAGCTTGTTTTAATCTTCCCTTTGGTCTGCTGTGAGCCCTTGGATGTTACATTTCTGCAAGTATTTATCTGTATCTACACTTGGAATTGAATCTTCAGCATATAATTTTGCATAAAATTTCCAAAAGGCTTTTTTAATAATCTCCTGTTGACAGTGTAACTTGCCTCTATAAAATATATTACTAATTGTACGTGCTTTTTGTTTTTTCATTAACATGTATGCGAGCCATCGGCCTGGTATGTTGGCATTGCAAAATGTATTACACTTTGCATACTGTAAATTGGTCGCTGTTTGGTCTACTATCAACATATTAAATTGGCTTTGTAATATTTTTATAGCATCTCTTATACTTATCCCCTGGTCTTGCTATAAGTAAACTCTCTTTCTTTTTTATTTCCTCCTCTAGTTCCAGCCATTTCCGCTGCTGCTTATTTCTGTGCCTATTATTCATATATATTAAAACCCCTCTCATATAGGCTTTGCTCGCATCCCAGACTGTTTCCACTGAAGTTCCCTTGTACATATTCATAGAAAAAAAATCTTTCATTTGTCTCCTACATTCTTTTACATTGTCATCATACCTAAACAAATTATCATTCAATCTCCAGGATCTTCTAACCCCCTTTTCCTTATCTAACTCTAAAACCACCGCACTATGGTCAGATAATGTTCTCGAAAATATCCTCGTTTTCTTCACTCTGGGAAAAAGATCATTAGTAATTAAAATAAAATCAATCCTGGAAAAAGATTGATGTCTGTCAGAGAAAAAAGTAAAATCCTTCTCTTCTGGATTCCGCTCCTGCCAGACATCTCTAAACTCCAAATCTTCCATCATATCAAAAAAAGCCTTAGGCAATTCTGCTCAAATTGAAACATCTTGTGAGGGACCTTTCTTATCTTGATGTTTCTTGATGTTAGCCTCTCACTATCGATCACTATTGACCAGGAGCTATGTCTTCTGTTTTGCCATTGATCTTTTTACAAACCTTCTGATTTTCTATTGTCATTTCTAGGCACTTTATTATCCAATAATGTGGCAAGAAATCAAATTCATTTTTTAAAATCAATCCAAGCTACATTCAGGTTGACCTTTTTTTTCTTACAGTTTTCCAAAATCATCTTGTCAATTAGGAACAAATTCTTTTTCCCTCTGCTGTGTGGGCAGTTTCCTTTTTTGCTTAGATGGAAAGAGCTTTTTTTCAACCAAATGCTGAATAGTTCTTGATCTTTCTTGTCCCTTGTCCCTAATTTATGTTATTATTGCAAGTTCTTTCATTTTAGCTTCTTTTTTCCCCACTCGCTTTATCCAAACTTCATTCCCATTGTGTTTCTTTGGGTTGTCCTTTGTCAGACATTTACTGGTTTATTTATGTCTCTCCATTGAGAAATTGGTAGAAACATTAAATAATTGAGCAGTTTTCTTCCTTTAACCAAATTCTTTGCTATTGATTGCTTTCCAGTAGTCTGTCAGCTTCATGTCCTGGTTGCCTAGCAAGGGGGGAGGACTGAGAACATTTTACAAAGAATGCCCAGGAGTCATAGTATCCAACATGACTGTTGTTAATTCAGGCGACATTTGATCTAGCATGAAATTCAAATTGCTTATTTTCACCATATTGATTCTTTTTTAAAAAAAACAGATTCAGTTTCACGTTTCAACTAAGGCCTGTATGATATGGCTTGGTATATTCGTTACAACTTACACCCCACTACAGCATACAGGCTAATGAAGAATAGAAAAGAAAGATGGCAAGGCAGACTATTACATGATTTGTACATATGAAACAAACAGGAGGGCAGATAACAGCAAGACCTGGTGATGACTAAGAGCAGGAAAATTGCAGAGAAGCTGAAGAAGAGGCGGACCACATAATTAGCTGATGCATGAAGAGTGCACAGATCGACTACCAACAATAGCAAACACCACTTGAATGCGTCTTCAATTACAAAATCACCATTAATCATTTGCAAAACACAGCTTTACATAGAACAGATTACATCCTGAAGATATTACAGGTGATGACACCCGTAATATCCTCAAGCAACATTCGCCTATCTTAGGATCTTGGGAAGGACTCAGGAGAATAAAAATGCCAAATTCAGCCAAATATCTGACTGATTGTGCCACAAACAACACAAAACAAGGATGCCACCAAGTGCAATTAGATTGATATGTTCCAGTAGCAATAGATTTTATCTTTCCTAGTGCAAAAATTTATAAGGTTGGTAATTGTGGTCACATGTTAGACAGCTGATACTTGGCAGATCTACATAAAATATTAAAGTATAATACTGACAACAGAAGCCTACGCTATATTGTGCAGGCCATACTTCCCCCCCCACTTGTAATGCTTATGAAAACTGAACCATTAGAAAGGCTGAATAAAGAAAAATAATCTCCTTGAAACATGCTGCTGGGGGGAATGGTTAAGAATACCTTGAACTGTCATCATTTGCTAGATGAAGCAAACTGGTTTGCTCACTGGAAGCATTAATAATAAAGCTAAAATTGCAATATTTGGGTTGTATAATGCAAAGGCAAGAGTTATTGGAAAAATCCTTGATCCTTGGGGAAAAGAAATCACAAATCAAAAAGAGCCACAAAGACTCGATGAGCAGGTACTCTGATTGATGACATAAGCTTTCAAGAACTCAAAGAAGCAAAAAATAACAGGAATTCTAGGAAAGTGATGTCTATCAGGTCATAAGAATATGGAAGTGACTGGATGCAATTAATCCACATCTATGGGCTGATAGACCTTGGAGGTTTTCTAGTCCAATCAAGCAAGAAACCTTATATCATTTCAGACAAATGGTTGTTCAGTCACTTCTTAAAAACCTCCAGTGTTGGAACACCCACAACTTCTGGAGGCAAAGTCGTTCCACTGATTAATTGTTCTAGCTGTCAGGAAATTTTCCTTAGTTCTAAGCTGCTTCTCTTCTTGATCAGTTTCCATCCATTGCTTCTTGTCCTGCCTTATAAATGTCAACTCATTTATCCAACTTCTGATCCATCTTTGTTATCCCCACATCTTTTTACTGCGCACTGAGATCAGACCAAATTTCTGCAATCGTTATATGCAATTCATATGTTTATTTTGTAAACATGTTTATAATATCTTTATGTTAGAGCAAAGGTTTTTTTTTATTTTACAGGAGAAAAATACCCCATTCAAATAAATTAACAAATGAAAAAGAACTGTTCAAAGTAAATAAATAAATAAATAAAGTCCTCAGGCTGCCCCATATAATCCTTCTAATGAAGGTTGCTCTGATGGAGTACCTTAATTGGAAGAAAATAGGTATTCAAAGGGCCAGTCCATACAGGAGTCCTTGACATACAACCACAGTTGAACTCAACCTTTCTTGCAAGACATTTGTTAAGTAAATTTTGACCCAGTTTACAACTTTCTTGCCACATTTTTTAAGTGAATCACTGCAGAATAACTGGCTTCCCGATTTGACTTGGCTTCCCAGAAAGTTGCAAAAGCCGATCACATGATCCTGGGATACTGCAACCATCATAAATATGAGCCAGTTTCCAAGCATCCGAATTTTGTTCACATGATCATGGGTTTACTCCAATGCTCTTAAGTATGAAAAATGGTCATAAGTCACTGTTTCCAGTGTCATTGTAACTTTGAGTGGTCACTAAATGAACTATTGTAAGCCAAGGATCACCTGTACATACGTACTATTAATCAATATTACATATGCACAAGTATTGAATGCAAGTTTATTCATGTTTTCTCCCGCTCGCCCCCCCCCAAAAAATCTAAGATAAAGGTAATCAGTGAAATAAAACCTTCCTGCTAATTCTAGTAAAAGTTGTACAGTTTGAGCAAATGTTATGAAGAAGGAGGAGGAAGAGGAGGAGGTGGTACAAGAGATTGTACCCTACTGAAAGGAAATGGAAATATGATGCTTTTGATCTGCCTCTGGGTTTCTCTTTTGATTTCCAGCCTTGTAAATGCATGTTTGGTTAATGAGCATTGTTATTTCTCCCTACCCCTTCCTCCACCCCATTTAGTTGCTTGTAGTCAGAAATGTGCCTTTTCAAATTATCAGTTTATCATTGCATTTGTATTTTCCTATTTATGCTTGCAGATATATTCATAATGGAAATGCATTTTCATAGCATAGCTAATGTCTATTTATCCTGCTTGCTCTCCTTTGGGCTCATTATTTGTTGATGAGATTTTCTTTCTTTGTTGCTTGCATGTTTGGCTTCTTGCAAAGAGCCATTTCTAAAAATAAACATTTATTCCTTCTGTGCTGAAAGTAAATGCTTCCAAGGCAAATCCTACAAGGTGCTCAGCCTTTGTTCAGCTGAATGCCAGGATTGTTATTTGAAAGGGCCATTCTTACAATGTGGTTAGGCACACAGCAGCAAACCGTGTTCATCACTGATCAACATATTGGAATTAGAAAAATATGTGGGGATGGTCTGATTTGTTCAGAAACAGTTAGAGTAAGATAGAACAATTAAAAGAGCAACAACAATAACAAAGAATAAAACTAATTAGTTCAGATGTGTTTCTGAAGTGCTTCAACATGTTTTTACGGCATATTCAACATAGTTTGGATGATTACTTCTCATTCATTCCAGAAAATTGCTTCCTGGCTACTCCTAAACCTTGACACATCATTTCTACGTTGGGCAAAATGTTGAAAAAGAGAATTCTGTCATAATAATATGGAAATTGGGAATATCTTTAACTAGCTTTTTGTACCCATGCTCCACCTCAGATTTTGTATAATTCTGCATCCTTTCCACTTCTTTTTCTCCTTTTTTCTCTCTCTTCCTTTTTCAGTCTCTCTCCCCCTCCCCCTCTCTTTCTCTGTTTTTCCTCTCTCTTTCTCTCTTTCACCTTCTTTCACCCTCTTACCCCTCTTTCTCCTTCTTTCTGTCTCTCCCTGTTTCATCCTCTGTCCTTCCCCCTCTCTCTTTCTCCATTCTCTTTCTCCATCTTTCACCCTGTCTCTCCCCGTTCCCCTCTCTCTTTCTCCTCTTTGTCACCCTCTTTCACTCTCTTTCCTTCCTCCTCTCTTTTTCCTTATTTCCCTCTCTCCCTCTTTCACCCTGTCTCTCCCCTCCCCCCTCTTTATCCTCTTTGTCATCCTCTTTCACCCTCTCTCTCCCTCCCCCTCTTTATCTTTCTCTGTCTCCTTGTCTCTCACAAAACCTCACTCCACCGGATGTGAGCCCAGGCAGGAAAATTGGAAGCTCAGAACATCCTTCCTTTTCCAACAGCTTGTTTCTCTTGTCATTCGTACATGCCTGTGAGCACTGGCTCAGGGAAAACAAGCTGGTTTTAAATTAAGAGTACAGAGGGCAGCGAGGTTGGAAGAGGCTCGAGGGTGGCACTGCCACTCAGTGGGCTAGGCCGGGGAGTGCTACTGCTCCAAACAACCATCTGACAAAATCCAGAAGGGACGCCGTGGCTGCCATGTTTCCACTGTTGCATCGGTCCTGAGAGCATGGGCTGCTGCTGAAGAGGAGCAGAGGGTGGCCCTCATTCGCACAACATCTCCGCCGATCATCTTGACTGTGTGAAGAAAGTAAGTGCATGTGCAGTCGCTTTCTTGTCCATGTAAGTGCATGTGCAGTGTGTTTTTTCAAAAATGTTAAATGACTCTGTTAAAAATTAATATTCAGAAAAATTAACATCAACACGGTTGAAATAAATGAACATTATGACAACTTTAGCATATGATAGAATGTCTTTTCAATGTGTATCTGTACCATTTTGAGTGTGTATGTATGCCTCTGACTTTGACATCCAAGTAGGAATATTATAAATGATGGATGAATAGACAAATACCTACAGCTTTCCTGGCAAGGTTTTGTCAGTGGTTTGCTTTTGCCTCCTTCATAGGGCTGAGAGACAATGACTAGTTTCCTGTTTGAGCAAGGGGCTGGACTAGAAGATTCTCAAGGTCCCTTCCATATCTGTTATTCTGTTACTCAGCTGACTTCATGCCTTAAGTGGGACTGCAACTCACAATCTCCTGGTTTCTAACCTGATGCCTTATGCACTATACCAAACTGATTTTAGGCAGTCATTAGATGGCAGTAAAAGCACAGCCAAATGTATAGTTTGTTTCTTTCTTTCTGTGTTTTTTTTCCTTTTAATTATATGACTGCACACAGGGATAGCCCAAGAATAAGCGAGATCCGGTGTTAAATGTTTCCTGAGGATGTCTCGTGCGGGGCCTTGGGAAGAGCGAGGCTGGGTCTATTTATTTAAACCTCCTAGGGCAAGCACAGGGCCTTGTGTGGTCATACCATTTGCACCTCCCTTTAGCGGGCCCTGGCTGTCCATCTAGTAACCCAACTCTATGCTACTAACAACAATAAAAACAGTTTAAAAAAGCAAGAAAATGATACATGGAAAAGAAAACCAGGAACCCTATCTGACTCCATCTATTAAGTTTCTACTGCCATCTACTGGTTGTGAATATTAATGCATCCCAGACATAGGAGCTGAGCTTCTCCGAAAATAAGACCTAACTGGGAAATAAGCCCTCACATCATTTTTCAGGATGCTCGTAATATAAGCCCTACCCTCAAAATAAGCACCGGTTAAGATCATCAGCCAGACAGACAGACGCATTTAGTACAGTCTTTTTCTGAAAATAAGACCTAACTGGAAAATAAGCCCTAATGTGTCTTTTGGAGTAAAAATGAATATTAATATAAAATTAGTATAAGACAGTGTCTTATTTTCGGGGAAACACGGTAGAAAAGGAGGGGAGGGGAATATTCAGAATATTTTTTCCCTGTTTTCCTCCTCTAAAAACTAGGTGTGTCTTATGGTCAGGTGCGTCTTATGGAACGAAAAATACGGTAATTCCAGGGTCTTATTTTAGGGAAACACGGTACAGTTTGATACTGTACATTTTTGCTAGACTGCAGTACTCTTTCTGTAGAACCTGATAATGCCTTTATTTAAACCATGTTTCCCAGACTGTGAATTGTACTTGAGGAGATGCAAACATTCTTGGGGAAGTGTGTAGAGTCATTTAGTTTTATATTGTTATAATAAATTCATCTTTCCCAAAAGTTCATTGTATTGTTTTATAATTGTGGTCATTTGGTCATTTGGATTTTTAGCATAGACATGTACATTAAGATTATACTTAAGAGAAGTGTGATGATAAACAGTTTAAAACACTTGCTTTTAAGGATGCAACCAGAGATTGCCCAATCAACAACTTTCAGATCAATTGGATATGCAAACACCATGAGGCCCTATAAGGCAAGGGAAAAAAATCCTGAATTAACTCTTTACCAATTCAGTTTTTCTTTGAAGTCTACTTACCTGTTAAGAGCGAGGCAGTCTGTAGTCATCTTTGAGACTTGTATAGGGTTCTATGGTCTATTTAGTTCATAAAGAATGCAGCAACTCAATTCCCCCAATACTTTCCTTTATGTTGCAAAATAGAGGAGAGCTCTCCTGATGACCTACTTTCCATCTCTATTCAGTTGCCATTATGCATATAAAAACATCAAGCTCAAATAACCAAATACCACTTCCTTTGGGATATCCATGTTAATTATCCACAGTATTGCTTCCAATGGCTCTGGAAAACATTGTGTCTTTTTATACAGAAAAAATACTTCCCAAACTTTTTCCCTCATTACTCAAACATTGCAGGGGAAAAAACCCTCCTTAAGTCAATTTAAAAGTTCCTGTTATGATTGGGTAATGGATTTTTGTGTCATTACCCGAAAATAAACCACTCTTTCCAGCTTTAGGTAATTTACACAGGTCTGGGAAACACTAACATAGATGTAGAAAAAGTGTAAATTAAAGTGTGCTGTTCCTTTCTCTCTCTTGGTGCTCTTGCTTGGCTTTTGGCTTGTTTTTCTACCTGTTTTTGATGTCTGCCAATATTTAATGACTGAATCTGTAACTATTTTGGTTGATGGACTGTTTGGTTCATGAGCTTGTTCTGATCTGTATACAGGGAAAGACTGGAAATGTGCTGGGTGCAAGCGAAACTGAAAACTATTCATAGTAATTTTCCATCAGGTTAGACCATATTGCATGGTCCTAATTCATATTCATATAAAAAAGCAAATAAAAAATTGAAACAATCCAATACCATAGCAACAATTCTTTGTCTTCTCACTTGCCTACAGCCAAATGAAGAAACACTAAATATTCCACTGGAGACTCAAGCAAGCTTCTCCCAGAATAGAGATAAAGAATCTTCTCTAATGAGACACCCAGAGCAGCCAAGATGGGAAGAAGAAATTATATCAAAGAGCAATATTTATTTTAGATTCATGTCACCCATTTTGTATACTAAACACCATTTACACTTATAATGAATACTGATAGATAATTTTGAAGTGAGGTGGCAAATATGTAAATTCTTATTTAGGAGAAGGAGAAATCTTCCAATAAATGTATCTAGGACAGGATTTTCCAACAGCAGTGTCAAGAACATCGCATCTCAGAAATTCCTACAGGAAAAGTCCTTTGCGATACCTTCCACTGGGATTGAATGTGTGATAGCAAGCCAAGAGGGTTACAGTCATTGAAAAGCTGGTTATATAATGAAAGACAGAATTGTTGTGCCTGCAGAAGCCTCTCGCTTCCCTACCAACACCACAATCTCTCACACACTAACACAATTCTAGTTCATTCATATCTACATAAATGTAAAAGCTTCACACTTCACTCATTAGAATGAGTGTTTTTAAAAAACTACTCAGAACACAACAGTTCTTTGCTGGGCACCAAGAGTAATCTGAAAACTAGGCCCCAACTCTTTAGATTCACTGTGCATCTATTACAAGTTCATACACAGAACCTTTAAGACTCTCGAGTAACTGAATAGTTGACCTGCTAGGTTCTTCTTACATTGGGCAATGTGAGTTGTCATCAGCGCTCTGCTATTAGTAGAGTTTCATAAAAAAAGGTGGCATAATTACAAACGGTACATTTATTGTTTCTAAATGAAAAGCAACTGGCAGTTTCTTTAACTCACCTTGAAGGCAGCAAGGGACTGGCCCTCATCGCCTTGGTTCCAGCCCACCACAGCTGCGTGTGAGCTGAGGCAGTGGGTGGAGCCCACCAGAAGGGGAGTGGGGGCGGAGACTGGTTGGGCGCCCGCTGAGACACTTGCAGCAGGCCGTGTGGGGGTGGGGGCTGGCCAGACGCCTGCCGAGACGCTCACAACAGGCCATAGGAGGCACCCGATCAGCCTCATCCTCCACGGCCTGTCACAGGAGACACCAATGGCCATGACAGGTCATCGATGGCTATGGGAAGGGGGGAAGGTGATCCCCAGCAGCCGTTGCAGAAGTCCAAGTGGCCTGCAATGAAATTGAGTCTGACACCCCTGTTCTAGATGATGCATGTATAGCATCAGCAACTTTTAAATATTTAATGTGTTTAACAGTTTATTTGCCTTAAATTATAAACTACAGGGAGGTATTGTTTGTAGGTGGCTATAGAATCGTAACAAATAATTTTAGTAAAATCAGATCAGGTTAAAATAATTTTCTCCTGTAGCTTGTCTTTAATTCAATGAGGAGATTAATTGATGCCTACAGTTCCTGATTATGCATTATGCATCTTAGCAAGAATCATTCTGAAAATGAATAAATAATGGCATGCTTCCTATAGACTTCAGTGCATTGTATGAGCAACTGACAAGGTGATAAAATGTATTAGCTTAAGAACAAAAATGTTATCTTCATATATTTTCAATCTTCAGTTTATTGTCTCCATATGCTCGGTGAGTGGGATAATCAGTTTCATTAGGAACCTCTGAGATGCAGTGCGTGGACAGCCAAATTAGGAGGCATCATCCTGAAAGTGCAGTCAAGGCCAAAATGAAGATCATCAAGTCCATCCATTTTAATCAGCAATACACCAGTGCGACACAGTTTGAGCTCAGCTGTTAAACTCTTAATTAACTCACTGCTGAGGAAGAGGCAATCAGTTTGAGAAAACACAGGCTTCTGTCAATTGACTCACTCTTGAAATTCATGGCCTACTTACTCCACTGGTGACAAGCACTGTGATTTGCTCTTGTGTTAGCTCATCAGGAACTGCTGCTTAGCTGCTCACTTTCTTTTTAGCTGGGGTGGTGCAAGCCCACAACATTCTAGCTACTACTGCATTCAACACCCATCAGGTTCTCAGAGTTGCAGCATCTTGGCTTGGTACATACAAAATGTCACATTGGGCTCATCCGTACAGAAGGTTTGATGAGATATGGACATAGTAAAAAAAAAAGGGTAAAGATTCCCCCCCCACATGCGTGCTAGTCACAGCCGCACGGGGTGGTGCTCATCTCTGTTTCTAAGCCAAAAACCCAGCACTGGCCGAAGACGTCCCCCTGGTCATGTGACCACCATGACTAGATGCCAAAGGCGCATAGAGCACTGTTACTTTCCCTCCAAAGTGGTCCCTATTTTTCTACTTACATTTTTACATACTTTCGAACTGCTAGGTTGGCAAAAGCTGGCGCAAGTAACAATGGCTCACTCCGTTAAATGGCACTAGAAATTTGAATGTTGACTGTCAAATTTCTGATTGACAAGCTCAGAATCTTTATCCACTGAGCCACCACACCCCTGATATGAATATACAGACCCCTTAAAGCAGCGTTCCCCAACCTTTTTGAGTTGGTGGCCCGGCACACTGCAACACATGCAATTTTTCCAGTGACTGTCGCACATGCAATTCTCCTGGCACGTGCAATTCACTCAGCGGCACTCACATGAGCAATTTGCCTGATGTGCACAATTCAACCGGTGGTGGTTGCACTTGTGACTTATTCAGCATCTGCAATTCGCACAGCGGCTGTAGCGTACATGATTCACTCACTCGGCGGCACTTGCACCCACAACTTGCACCCACAACAGTCCATCACTCACAGTCCAGTTGCCAATAGGCCACAACCTGGTAGTGGGCTGTGGCCCACAGGTTAGGGACCCCTACCTTAAATCTCAGAGTAAAGCCCAATGTCTGGATAGAAAGGGGATATTTGGCAGCTTTGTAAGTGTGACTTTTTCTTTCTTTTGTCCATATAAGATGCGTATGTTGCATAAGTGGTCTGAGTAAGCAACTCCTATGGGAAAAAGATCATACGATTTGAAAAACTCTGCACAGATTCTTATGAAATTTGGCACATATAAGACTCCTGAAAATTCCTGTAAAGTTCATTCTATGCTGATAAAAACAGACACACAAACAAGTTATACATGCTGTTTTTTGTTTTCCTAAATGCATGTTAATGGAAAACTATACTTCCAGTTTTGATTCACATTTTGCAATTGGAAATAACTTAAAATAAGCTAGCTGACCTGACATTCTTCTGATTAAAAGTCTCTGGTGCTATAGTTCAGAGAATCATTCTAAACACATATTCAGATATTTACCAGAAAAGGAAAAAAAAATTCAAATTTTAAGGAATTGAAAATAAAACCATCATCATTGTAATGACCTTACAGAAATCCGTGGCTCATGTACAATACATATGGAGAAATCGATCAGTTCTGCCCACACCATATGAAAAAAATAAAACAGAATTATTTGGAAATAATGCAAATCAATGAGAACAACCATAACTAAGAGAGGATCAAATACTTTCCTTACGAAAAGAATAAAAAGAATAGAAGACCTAGGACTCCTTAACTGATCAAAGAGGTGACAGAGAGGAGATGTGATTGAAGTATCTAAAATCAGGCATATCATGAATAAAGTAGATAGGGATAGGTTTTTATTTATTTATTTCTTGCAACCCCAAAGCAGGTTTAGTCAGACTTGGAGTAGACAAAAAATGAATTTTTTTTCTAAAGATTGTTTAAAGATTTTTCTTTCTCTTATGCTTCTAGTTTTTTATATTATGTATTTTCTCCAATATTTCTTAATAAAAACTGTTTTAATAAAAAAAAACAGTCTTTCATAACACTTTTATAATTGCCTATCCATTAAACCCACCCAAAAAAATTGAATATCAGGTTTTGTTTTTGTTTTTTTGCATAACTGTATGTATTTGAATCCAACATTTTCTGGCAATTTTAAGTAGTGTTAAAAGAGGATTGGATAAATTGCAGAAGGTCTATCTATTTTGGGACGAGTGTACTTTCAAATACCAGTTGAGGGAAATAATGATAGGAGTGAGCTATGGCTGTATCTTGTTCTTGCAAGCACCCTAGAGATAATTTTTGGAAGCTAGATGCTGAATAAAGATGAGTTTTGAACTGATCCAGCAGGACCATTTTTACATTATCAGTTGTCACTAACTTTTACATAAAATGAAAATCAAGTGTTGTGACCTACTCCCAAGCAATGCATTTGAAACATTTCAACACAATAACCACTTTGTGCAGTTTTGTCCCTAAGGAATTCAGAAAGGGAAAGCATGTATCTTTGCAACATCTGATCCCGGTGAACTAGGTACTTAAGACTGTTCAGTCACTCCTAATTAATTTTCTGTACTTCAGAGGCACAAGTGTTTTCTGAATGCTCTGGATTTCCTTAGGCAAGTGATCCTCCATATCTGTACTGTTTTGTTCATAAGCATTTCCAGGTCAAAAAGAGGAACAGGCGGAGCGATGACAACAGAAGAAGTAGCAGAGGAGGAAGAGGACAATGGCAAGTTGCCATTGCATTTAGAAGAATGGCACAACATAATAACACATCTATTTTAGGTAATTAAAAATCTGATATGGCATGTGGTGAGAAGGCAATTATCCTCTGTGTTAACACAATATGGGTGGCTTAAGGCCAGTGGCTTAAAGGAAAAGTGAGTTATATTTGATGTCAGTCAGTTGTGACAGATTCCCCACTTACTATAGCCACACATATCATTACTTTACAGCATGCACTTTGAAAGTTTAAAGTCATTAAAAACAAACCTCAGATTTTATGAAATTAACAGAAGCCAAGCAGCATCTGGGTTAACAAGTCAGAGATTAAACTACAATTTCCATTCTGACCTGACTTGCACCACTTTTGTCATGCTAAGCAGCATACCACATGTGCGTCACATGTTGGGGTCTGCCAGGTGTTGACATCTTTTTCAGCCAGAGTCTGGTTGGTATAAACAGGAGATTAATTAAATCACAGCAGAGGTTGCACCATTTTCATTCCTGTCTTTTCAAGTAACCAGGGTCAAACACATATTCTTTCTCGATTTTTTGTTGATTTCAGCTTATATGTACTTAATATGTACTTTAAGACTATGAATGTATCTTATGCTTATACATACTAGTGATGGAGAACCTATGGCACGTGTGCTGCAGAGGCATACAGAGCCTCTCTGCTGGCACATGGGTCAAATCGCTCCAGCATCACCCCAGAGCTTAGGATGCTCAGAAAGACAGTAGCGGCACCAGGCGATGATGTCACAAGCTGTGATTCATTAGCTATGTATCATCTGGGGACTTCGTATCTAAACGGTTAGCTGATATATACAAATGATTATGCTTATATATGCAAATGATTATGAATGTATCTTTGATTGTAATCATAGTTTGTTTATTGTATGTATATAGGTATAGAGCATGTATACTGAAGACAAATTCCTTGTATGTCCAGACACACTTAAATAAATTCTGATTTATAACTAGTAGCAGGTTCCTGCCTTGGAAACTGCCTAATCCTACCAGCCTGCCCCCAGTCCGCCATCCTATCTAGACCAATGGATAGAAGCCTCTTCATCAGCTCATAGTACAACCCAAGGGAAGTCCTAACAAGTTAATTGCCACATAGAGAAACCTCAATGTTTCATCCTCAATCAGACAGATGACACTCCACCTCTTCAACAAGATCTCTGCTGCTGCTCCTGAAATGACAGATTTGCCTAACAATAGAAGTTCCTGTTTCAGGAACAAGAACTTGCCTAGCTTCTCCAAAAATTGCCAGCAAATTAAATTTCTTCAATTTCCCACCTTGTAGCCTTCAACTTCTATAAAAACCTTTCTTTCCCCATTGTTTGGGATCTTCCTTTCTTGCAAACCCAAAGATCCCAGCAGTAGTCATAGTTTTTTTCCTCAGGGTTGTGCTCTGTGCTTCGGAATTTTCCATGGTACTAAATGGTGGGTAGAAAAAAAATTGTGATAGGAGAATTGGGCTTCATTGAGTTTCAGTCACTGTGGCAATATAGCAATATTTGGATTGCCTTGAATAACTCCTCCCTGCCCTCCCTCCAGAAAATCTAAGCAGGATTGTCTGGAGCTATTAGTTGGGAAGGAGACCTTCAAAAAGTCTCCAGGTTGAATTTGGAAGCTGAAAAACATCTTGGAAGAAGCAAGCGGCAAAGGACTTTGGTACTGCTGTCATGAAAAGGGTGGCCATTTAGTCACCAGGAATTGAATGTAAACCAAGGAAGCTTTTATCTTTGCTTTCACAGTTCAAAGAGGTTAGATTATTATCAGAGGTGATCAAGTGTCTTGCCATCACAATACAAGCTTTGTCCCTTTTGTACATATTTACAATGTCATGGTCCAGATACAAAGGGGGCAGCCCTGGTATCATGAGGGTTCAATGATACATTTGTTCTTTGCTCTCCCCTTCTTCACCTCTCCACCCCTATAATTATTATAATTTCCTCTACATAGACTACTTGAGAGATCTAACTAATCTAAATTGGTGCTATTAGACATCTGACTGGAGCAAAATGTTAAAACTATATGACTCTTTTATCAACTGCACAGACTGCTGCTCTTTTCTGAGCATAATTCAGACATGAGTAGTCCAATTATCTTATTGGATGTGGAGCACCGCAATACATAGTTCTGTTGGCAAGTGAAGGGCAAAGAGAAGATTGAATACATCCTTTCCATTTATATTTTATTTTTTAAATCTACTTCTCTCACATATTTATTTTGATCAAGTCAACAACTGGACTAAATATTTCTCACAGTTAAGGATATAGATGAGAGCTGCTATTTTAGTGATGAGCAGGGTTTGTCACATGTGTCCTCCAGACATTTTGGATTAGTTCCTAACAACACTTAGATGCACAATTCAATTACAAATAATTATAAGTAAACAAGTCTTTAGTCTGTTATTGGAACTGTAATGCAAAATATTTGGAAGATTCAAGTGTCAGAATAACAGAATAACAGTTGAAAAGGCCCTTGGAGATCTTCTAGTCAAACCCCTGCTCATGCAGGAAACCTTATTGTATTTCAGGCAAATCGTTGTCCAGCCTCTTCTTAAAAACCTCCATGGTTGAAGCACCCACAACTTCTGGTGTCATTCCATTGATTAAATGTTCTAACTGCCAGGAAATTCCTCCTTAGTTCTAGGTTGAACCTCTCCTTGATTTTGGTTATGAATATATGCAAAATATTTGGAATGATGCAGTTAAACAAATGATTTTTTTTAAAATGATCTGCATATTATTGTTTGTGTCAACAATATAAAGCTTATGGTATAATTCCTCATCTCTTATGACACCATTTAGGGCTGCTTATTAAATTTAAGGTTGTGAAGATGTTTCTTATAAGCATATGAGAAGCATCCTGGAAATGTCTCAAAAACAAATAAGATTCTTGAATAGAACGTTTTTGGTGAAAGATGTAAACAGTTTCAGTATGTTAGCTAAATATCCTTCCAGTAGTAACTAGCAGCTGTGGAAATCAAAATATGTTGTGAAAAAGTTAAGCATAATGATACTTGCTTAGGGCTTTTCCTCATGGCTGCATCAAGCTCCTGAAGTATTGTGTCTTGGTTTACTTAGTACTTTACTCATTTTGGAGCCTTTATTTGCCTCAGTAACCAAGGCAAGCATCCTTCCAGATTTACTGAGGAATAAATTAAGGAAAGTGATTTGCTTTGTTTTTCCTCTCACCAGAGTTACCAATCAGCAGGGAAAACATCAAACAAGCATTCTCCCTAACGGGAGCTGGTTCTGAGAAAAGAGGCAAGCTTTGATGATGGCTGGACTCATAGGTTTATCTATCTGCCAAGCCTGGTTCACAGCTCTCTGATCTATGATTTGGATGAGCACTGCCTGCTAAAACAGCTCCTTGCTATACTGGGCATCCTCCCCCCTCCCATCAGTGTCATAGCAAGATAGATCATGGCTGTCCAGTAAAGCAGGAAGCCACCATCCATCCTCTGTTAACCAGTAGGGAGCTGACCCATCAGCACTTGCTAGTCTGAGAAGTAGCTGACACTTTAGGGAAGCTGCAGTGAAAACGAAGAGATCCTGGCGACAGTGTCTGTTTTAAAAATAATTCCAAAAGCAACTGACAGTGGGGAATAGTTGTTGCAAGATGCACGCGGGGATTACTCCTTCTCACTTCAATTCATTTAACTATCATTGCATTCCTCCATGCAGGTACATTGAGCACTTTTAAACGCAATTTTAAAATGGTAAACCCAGGTTTCAATGTCATCAGAAAACAGTCTTGAAGGAGTTGTGTGAGCCATGTCGGTAAGCAGGATCTCCCCCCCTTCTCTGCACTTCCCCTCCACTATTCCTGTCTTCTTTTAGGTTGGCTGACAGGATTGGATAGTTGGCAGCCAATTGTTTACTTGCCAGATCTCTAACACATTTTTCAGCTCTCTGGGATCAGTACAGAAACTCTTTATCTTCTAGGACTACAAATAAATAAATAAATATGGGTGGGCAAACTCAGTTTTCTCTTCTTCTCATCCTGATTGCCTGATGATAAGCTGCTGGTAGGAGAGGGAGGGCTGGAGAAGTGGAAAGACTTAGTGGGTACAAGAAAAATCCCAGCTGGATTATTCCATTGCCCGAAGAAGAATGATCATATAAAACAAGACTACAACCGAAAGGACATGCCTGAAGCAGCCTGATATGGCCAATAGGATGTGGTAAATCCCAGGCTCATCTAGAAAATATTTTACATCACCTCATTTTCAGCTGTGGTGACAGTTAAAAATAATACATAAATGGTCCAGTTTTAAAGAAGCCACAACTTTTTTAAATGGACATGATGTATAAAATTGTGACTTCTTTAAAACCGCATCATTTATTTAAATTGTCTCCACAGTGGACTGGAAATGAGAGCAAAGCAATATCATGTCATTTATAAATGATTACCATAGTGTTCTCATGCTGCAGTTCCAGAAATGTATGGAAGGGCCATGATTGATAGAAATGATAGTGTACTGGAAACCTTCTACAATTACCACAGGAAAACGTATGCAAAGATTTGGTGAAACAAATCTTTTGGCTAATTTAACCATGTTGCTTTTGGTCAGTAATTGACTCATAGCATAGAATATTATGACCTTTTGAAATGAGCAGGAGGAGGAGGGGGGGAGGAGGAGGAAGGATTTAAGGGAAGGGATCCCTATAGAAATTGCATCACTTTTAACACTAAAAGCCAACTTCATGTAGTGGCATCAGGCATCAGGCTGGAAACTAGGAGATCGTGAGTTCAAGTCCCACCTTAGGCATGAACTCAAAAAAGTGATTTTGGGTCAATCGTGCTCTTTCAGACTTAGAAAGAAAAACATGGCAAACCATTTCAAAAAATGTTGCCTGGAAAACTACAGAGACTTATCCAAGTTGTCACTGCTAGTGAAAATGATTTGCAATTATATCCATTCTCCCTTCCCCATATCCCATATTTTGTAAATATTGTTTTTTAAAGTTCAGTGTTAAATTTTTATGTTTTTTGTACACCGCCCTGAGTCCTTCAGGAGAAGGGCGGTATATAAATCTAAACAAACAAACAAACAAAAAAGCTTCTAAAATTACTTAGTGACTAATTTTGCCTTTTGATTGAGAGTAGAGCTATAAAATGATGGTGCAAATGATGAATTTGAGTCAGTGTTATAATTTATACATGGATATCAGTTTGTTCCTTTTTATACAGTATTTTGGGTTGAAATACAGGCTTCAAATCAACCATTATCTCTTAATGGATTTATAGTAGCAGGGGTTATTTAAGATGATAATCTAATATATGTGGTTTAGTAATTTTGCAAAACCAAGTTTACTTTTGGGTTTCTTGTGTGAATTATATACTGTGTTTTGCTTCCAAGAATTTCCTTTTCTAACTGCTGATAGAAAAATATTGTCTTTCTTTCCCCTATTATTTCATTTATCTTGATTTTTCTTTACTCTTCAACTCCATTACTGCTTCCATGACAATCCCTTGAAAAGGATTGCTTTAGATGATGAAACTCTAAGCACAGTCGGATTTGTGGATGTTATGAACATTCAAAGTTATTGAAAGTCACAGTGGGTGACAAGAAAAAGCTGTCTGGTTGCATCTTATCACTCCTCTTGCTTTTTAGAATACTTCTTACCACCTCAATTTACATTTGCTTTTTTTTTTTGGCAGATGGACACAATTCCAAGTAAGACATTGAACTTTTTTCATTTTCTAGTAAGACATCGCTCCATCCATGTGAGATCTAGAGGCATTGTAATACAAGTGACATTTGAGGCTCATTCTTTGGTCAGCATCATGCTTATTTTCATTCATTTCATTAAAATAATCTTTTTTTAAAAAAGCATAAAGGGAATTTGTCAAAAGAGGATCAGTTGGGGGCTTTGCTTTAACTGCTTTCTCTCCTCTTACTCTCTAAGAAGTCAATCTATTTATCCCTTCCCTTCCCAAATATTATTAATGATGCATCCTTTGCTTCTATTCTTTGCTATTTGCATATTTGCAACTTAGATATGATCATTCTCCCCCTCCTCAATGTTTGAGCTTCATTTGTTGCTTTTAGGGTCTGTAAACATTCAGTTGTAGAACTTTCTACATAGCATGAAGTTATGAAGTCTTTCAGACATCTTGCAATTGCCTCAGGAAGACAATAATGAATAGGTATGTGGAAATTCTGAACATCATACTACAGATCTATGTCAGTGGTCTCCAACTTGTGGGCCAGGGCCCACCAGTGGGCTATGAGAAAATTTTGGTGGTCCACAGGAAAATCTGGAGATTATTTGAATTTTTTTGTATAGTTGTATGGTTCCTGCTTTTGGGGATGGCAGAGATAGCGAGGTACATGAGGCTGAGCTGCCTCCAGGGCTCAGAATTCACCTGCACCGACTGTACCAGAAGCGCTTCCAGAGTGCCTCTCAGCTGGCCAAATGCATGTGAATTCCGGGCCCCAGAACTTGCAGCCCAGCCGGCTGCTCTCAAGCCCTGACTTCTTCATGAGGTAAGGGGAGTTGGTGAATAGCAGGGAGGGGGGAACCAAGTGTTATTTTGAGTGGGGGGCAGATGATTGCAGCCCGCTGCTGCAAGGAGCACAGGCAGTGGGCAGGAATCGAGCAGCAGAATGCTCTCTCTATGTGTGTTTGTGTCTGTCTGTTTCTGTTTCTGTCTCTCTCTGTGTGTCTCTCATTCTTTCTCTCTCTCTCTTTCTCTCTCTTTCTCCATCTCTCTCTGTGTATGTGTGTATGTGTCTGTCATTCTCTCTCTCTCTCTCTCCTTTCTCTCTGTCTGTCTGTCTGTCTGTCTATCTCTCTCTTTCTCCCATTCTCTCTATATGTCTGTCTCTAATTCTCTCTGTCTCTCTCTGTCTCTCTCTCTGTCTCTCCCTCTCTGTCTCTCAAGTAGGAACAAATATCATACTAAAATGTGTAATACTTAAAGAAATTTAATTATTTTGTAATAATTAAATCAACTTTAATAATTTAATAACTTTTAAAGATTTTGTTATGATTGAATAGGCAATTATGATTTTGTTATGATCGAATAAGCAATTATGATTTTTTTATAATTAAATAAACTTTTTAAATTTTGTTATATTAAATAGATGCCTTTTATATTAATAAAATGGAAGTTCTCTTATCATTATTTTACAAATTTATGCATCTTTTAAAAAAAATTATATTAGTGATCCGTGAGATTTAAAATTTTGAATTTAGTGGTCCCTGAAATTCAAAAGGTTGGTGACCACTGTTCTATGTGATAAGAAATTGTTAGATACATGCTGAATAGGACAGGGAGGAGTCAGAATAGCATTTTCAGAAACAATCATTTATTTATCCTGATGCGTAGTTTCAGCCTGACATACCGAAGCAACTAAGAAAAAAAATTAAAAACAGAACAAAACAAAAGTCTAATTGGATGAAGCACAGAGTAAATTATCCTAGAACAATTCTTGAAAATGAGAATGGAATGTCAATCATTACATCGTGCTTTAGAATTACAGGTACCTAATAGTCTAAGCCTACGCATTAAGATTATGGAAGGGAATAACACTGTGGACCCTTTATTTACACCTATTAGACATGGGTGTCTGCTGAGGAGTAATTGTATATGTGTGTCAAGGGACAGGCATCATGACATCATTGGGCAAATGAAACAAATTATATAATGTCATGATACCAATACTCCAAATTTTATTTCATCTTTCATGCCACTGAGGCAGTGTTATAATTTCCTTCATTGAGACACTCTCAGCTTTTGCAAATGTGAAAAGAGGTAGAAGCAAACTGCAGAGGAGTGTTAGGCAGAATGAAATGTAGAAGCATTTTTCTTTACTATTAGGAGTCCATGTTGCTTCATGAAGGAATTTCAAGGTAGATCAAGGTATGTCCAACAGGGAGAAGTGAGCAAGTGACAAAATATGACATGGCATCTTACATATTTGTACTTGATGCTGGCACTCACATTGAAAAGAATAAAATAGGGTTTCTTCCTTGGGGTTGGATTAGAAGACCTCCAAGGTCTCTTCCAACTCTGTTATTCTGTTGTTATTTTGTTGTTAGATCATGATTCCCCCATGCACATATCATTGTTTTATCATTGTGTTACCTGCTAATACCTATGTGCTTCACTCAAACCTTTGTAGAGTTCTAATATCCATTGCTCTGTTTCCAGAAATATTTCCCTTTCCTTCAGAAAGGTTATTAAGTGTTTCTCAGTGAATTCGAAGTATATGCAAACCAAATATGCTTTTTTCTTCTTCCAAAGGAAACGAATTTCAATTGTATCAACTTGCTGAACATGCCAACTGTATTATCTTAAGAGCCATTTCATGTATATACACATGCTTTTTGTTCCATTATAAAACAAACAGGTGTCAGTTCTGCTTCCCCCCTCCCCATTGCCAGCATCTGAATATGAGAGTTGCAGCCCTTTGTTAATGACTCATCCAGCTAATCTCCATTCTATTCATAGTTTCACACCGCTACTGCTGCCTTGCCATGACTTCCATTGCTGAATCTTTTGTTTTAAATAAAGAAACAGACTGTTCTGATCTCCTGTAGTGCAAGGATTGAAGAGACTGACTTCTCTTTCATTTTTTTAAACAATAGTAATAATCTTTGAAATTTTTAGAATAAACCATTTTATGAAAAATGGGTAGAATATACTAGTATACACTCTTCCTAGGTACACCAACTTCAGGTAAATATCTTTCTGATACCAATGTCAGTTTCTGATTCATCAGTGTATATATTCATGAATATATAAACATTAATCTCTCATGGCCATCTCAACAACTCCCTGTTTTCTATCTTGGCAACTTAGAAAGTAAATGTACAGAATCTAAAGCAGGGGGCCCACAATCCCTAGTTCGTGAACCAGAACCAATCTGTGGCATGCCAGAAACTGGTCCATGCAAACAAGCAAAGCTCCCTCCACAGGACATAGGGAACATGTGAAACCATGCACCCTCTGGTCCATGGAAAAGCCTCTCTCTACAGAACTGGTGCCTGGTGCCCAAAAGGTTGGGGGGCATTGATCATGATAGCAGTGTTCTAATATTTGAGGGGCTGTCACAAAGAGGAGGGGGGGTTCAGCCTATTGTCAAAGCACGGGAAAGCCAGATAAAGGAGAGATTAAACCTAGAAATAAGGCATTTCCTAACAGTGAGAACAATCAAGCAGTGGAACAGCTTGTCTTCGGAGGTTGTGGGTGTTTCATCACTGGAAGCATTCAAGAAAAGATTAGACAACCACTTGTCAAAAATGGTATAGGGTCGCCTGCTTGAGCAGGGGATTGAACTAGATGACCTACAATGTCCCTTTCAACACTGTTATTCTGTATTCTGATTGATATTGATGCTTCCATAGTTATTAATATGTAATGGAAAAGAGAGAAATAACATAATGCTATGTAGTTAATGTTATATTGCCAATCTTGGGAGGAATCCCTCGATAAAGATCACCAGAGACATACAAGTAATCTTCATAAAGCTCAAAGACATTTGCTTTAAATCAACGCAAAGGTTTTAAGCTTTGGCTATTCTCCTAAAGAGTATAAGATCTTAAAATTCAGAATGGGAATGAAAATAGGTGTCAGTGTTCCCAGGTAGACCCAATAGGAAACACAACCCAATAAGCTAATTCTACTTTTTTGCAAAGCTACATTAACTGAACATTGCAAGTCTGAAAGTTCAACTCTCCTGACATCTCTTTTTATAGTTCATAAATTAGTGAGGATCCCTTCTGAGTTTCTTTCTCTGCCTTTTATGCAGCTGCAGTATACACACCTCTTATCTGATTATTTCCTTGACAGGTCCCGTTTCCACCCATCTCCCAAGGTCACTCCCACATATCATTAAACAAGAGGCTTCCATTCTCGTTTTTCAAATGTCTCCAAATAGGTGATAGTCATACTAAAATTTAACTATTTTGGCATAGAAAATAATATAACTTTGGACAGTGCCTCATTGCATGATGGAAGGGGGCGCGCAAATGCAAGTACATTGCCTCCTAGAGCACTACACACCTATTTAAGCTCTTAATTTTACCAAGGCAAGGCAGCAAGCTTTCTTCTAAATCATCAGTTGCTGGAGAAAAATTGATCCTAACTCAGTATCTGATACATCTGCTTGAATAATAAAAAGGCATATGGATTTGGGATGGTGGAGGAGGAGCTGTGAAACAAAAGTCTGTTTGAGTGAGTGAAGGCCTGTTGAGCATAGGAATGTACTTGAAGGGAACCTTGTAGTGAGATGAAATATATTATTCATAAATCTTATGAGGACTAAATGTTTAAAAGCAAGCCAAATGACATGCTGTGTGCTCAAACTTTCCATAACTTTGGTCAAAGACAGTTTAAATACTTGAGTCCATCTTTTATGAGAATTATTTTAAACGTTCCCTGTAAATTGGTGAAAAAATAATGTTTGGTGCAGTGGTTGTAAGAGTTCTGAGATTAGGGGAAGAAAATAGATAGCTGACATCTATAGAGTTTAGAAGCCAACAAACATAAATACCAACAAATGGATCATCATCCTTTTTAACAAGAAAGATGGAGGCACTCACAAGTGATAAAGAGGAGAGAATAAATCCCTTCTTCATTTTTTATCATTTTTTTAAAGGCAATCCTATTCCAGGAATAATTTCTTTCAGCAAGATAGTATGCTTTGGGACAGCAGTCCTAAAACTGAAGGTTTATGTCTGTCCTTTTCCAAAAGTGGCTTGAAACATAAGGCAAGATAAATGCTCTGTAGATCTACACAGAAAAGATATTTCAATATTTGGAAGCAATGAGATTGAAGTTCCTGAAAATTGAATGTAGAGATTTTTTTTCATTCCAAATATGTATGTGGATTATATCATTTATTGTGCTTGAAGTATCAAGTGTTAGGGCCTTGTATGAGCCTCATTTAATTTTGAGATGCTCTTCTCTGATCCCCTTGATGGGGCAGATGAAGGGGGGGTTGACTTTTATTTCAACAAAACAGTTGGTCCCTCTTCTCACAGCATGCTATCCTTTACCACAGATATGACGCTTAACTGCTGCCTTAGCAGGGCATTCTTGAGTAAATGGCCAGAATCTTCACCATGTAAGCATAGTCTATGTTTGTATTGGTGCTGTTTGACACTAGATCCCAGCTGGCTCCCATAGGTTCCACATCCAAACATTTTGATAAATGGGCAAAGAAGGAGAGGAATGAATAAAAAAGGGAATAGAGGAATTTCTCTCTTCCATTAAAATCTGGCAAAATTCATGCCTTCTATCAATACCCACATAGAGATGAATTAGTGTTTCCAAGGTACCTGAGATCCCCTGTTGAATTATCTTTTTCTCTGACAATATCATCACTCTAAGTAGCAGAACTGACTTAGAATTCAGGCAGGCTACAAAAAGATTATTTCATGAGGCTGAGTATCATATCCTGTGGTTTTGTCTATGCATGTTGTTTGAACTGATACCTCTGATACGATTTTGTAAAAGCTACTCAGATTCAGTGAAACTAAACAGAATATATGCTTTGTAAAATAAATGCAATGCAAATGTCATACTTTCTGAAATACATTTCAGTCTTTTCATCCATAATCACACCATAATTTCCCTGTACATACCCATCAATTCCACCCTATAAAGCTAGACTTCCTTTGTCTAGTTCTATTACATATTTCCCTTTTCTTTCTGTGTGTTTCTTTTTCTTTTCTCTTTTAAGGTCATAGTTAACAAGATACCCATTTTCAAATTAATAGCAAAAATTTAAATAAGTATCCAACCTTTGGGAAAATGTACATCTTGGGGGTGTGGTGGAAAAGGAAGAATTTGCAATATTTTAACAACAATAGTAAGGGAATGAAGGAAGTCTTAGAAGCTTTATCTGTATCATGAATTCTGTAAGTAAGTAAGTAAGTAAGTGAGTAAGTAAATAAGTAAGTAAGTAAGTAAGTAACTAACTAAGTAAGTAATAAATACTTCTTGTTGTGAAATGTTTCTCTTTAACAACAATTTACAACCTTTCACTGCAGTCTGCTATATTGATAAGGCACTAATATTATTCATCTCAGATACAAGGGTCACTGCACATATTTCATGTTTGTACATTTATTGATTTAAGCATTGATTACATTTTGGTGAGAGTAAAAATAATTCACGTGAACTGAAGGTTTTTTTTGGAGGGGGGTGTCATCTGTTATAACAGAGATATCATTTCTTACTTTTATTATTTGCTCTTCGATTATCAAATGCATCTCTCTCTCTCTCTCTCTCTCTCTCTCTCTCTCTCTCTCTCTCTCTCTCTCTCTCTCTCTCTCTCTCTCTCACACA
>JANHFO010002102.1:0-12469 GCA_032468095.1 Pareas carinatus
AATTGAAGGAAAATGAAAGGACATAATGAAAATGATCTGATAATGTGAAAAGATGAAGAATACATGCAGGAAAGTAAAAGTGTAATTTAATTATGATTAGAAGTGCTAAAATGTACAAATTGGCAGTGAGTGTATATGAAAATAGTTATACATAAATTGGTGATTAAATACTGGTAGAATGGTATTGGATAATGCATAACCTGTTGAGAAAAATTAACATTTTTATTTTTTTTAAAAAGCAACTATATATAAAAGCATATTATATGAAAATTATTATATGAAAATTACAGTTGAATATAAGAAAAACATAAAAATAAGTTCCCATCACTGCCCTTCAGCTCACCATTGCATAATCTCCACTTCAAACCACTTTTGTAATCTGGAGTGATGGCACACCAAGCTTTTCCTTCACTGTGATCCATGATGGTACAGCTGTCATAAGCTTTTCCTTTATAGATGAAAGGAAACACACAGCCTGTTTCTGAATTTAAAAAAATAAAATAAAAGAAGAGAAAGAGGTGATCAGTATTTATATGATTTAGTCTTCATTTTAATAAATCATATGAATTCTGCCTAAATGCAGCTTTGGAAGCAACTTCTGATTAATATTCTGAATTCTTTATAGAAAGTCCTGTTCTAATCCAAGGTAAGTGCAGAGATGGAGGAATATGAATATCTCTTTTATTCAATGTCTTTGTTATGTCTATTTTTGTGCTTTTGTTTTTAATCAATTTTTCTATAATATTCAAGAAGTGTGAAAGCCACAAATAGCTTATATTTCTATCTAAATATTAATCTGTAAACTGTATAAATTACATCACTTCATACACTAATTTATAGAATTACATAGGTTTTCTGTGGCATATGAGAAACTGAAAAGCAACTGTTAAAAGTTTTAAATTTGCCAAGATCATGCACAACTGATTGGTAAATGTAAACACAGAGCTTCCCAAAGTAAGTCTTCTGGTGTTGATAAATCTTATTGTGGTGTCCTAATGCTGGGATGCCTAATGCAACTGTTAATCTAAATTTATTTTCCCTCACAGAATTTCAGCTTCTTGGTGAAAACCATTCACTTAAATTACGTAGATCAAGATTTTTAAAAATCAGTTACCACAAGGTGGCAACTGAGAACACAAACTGGCAATGGCTAAAAGAAATGCCTACAGGTGACTATATCAAGAAATTATTTATCCGTTCATTTTATTTATTCTATGGCAATCAGCAACTATCTCCCGCTAAATGAGTATCTACAGATTTTATATGCAACAAGCCCATCCCTAAAAAAAAAATTCTTTTCCATTATAGATAAAAAGTTGTCTGTAATCAAGACATTGCTCTCTCTCCTTGAATCTTATTGAGAAAGAAGGAAATATACTTTAAAATATTTTTAATCCGCTGAGCTAATGTTTTCTGATGTTTTCCTTGTCTGCCCTTTTGCCTAATTACTTAATGCTAGCACTGAGTTAAAAACCACAAATTTGCTAAATATGTTTAACTTGCTGATGTATTTAAATAAATTGTGAACAAGCTAACCTACAAGAGATGGTGAACAAAAGTAATAGATGATGTAAGATAATTTTGCAAGATCCTGTATTCCTCAGAGTTGCTTGATAATGCAAAATATGAATACTTCTTTTTCTGCTGACATGCTATGTTTATTTCTCTTAAACTTTAGATGGGAAAAGAGTGATTTAGGGTGGTGGTGGAAGGTTGAGGAGTTTAGGGAGGTAGAGATGCAGAGGGGTATAAAAACCGCACCCTAGAGGAAATCCGGGGTTCAGAATTTGGCAAGCTATTACTCTGAACCTATCTGCGAATTAAACATGGTTTCTCCAACTCTTTGTGGTCTTGTGTCCTGATTTGGTTAGTGGGATTTCCTGTTTGGCAGTAATTAAGAAGGCAAGATGAGACAAGGTTTTTCAATCTGATCTCCTCTAGTTCTACCAGATGACAATACCTTAGAACTCCAAGTCAGCATGGTTCAAGTGGGCAGTAGTTCAAGCAACTGTAGATCATTATATCTGGATGGTTTTAGTCTGAGAAAGTTTCCTACAACTACAGCTTTTTCTCAGGTTCACTGTCCCCGCCCATCATCTGCTGTATGATGCTGGTATTAGACTTCATTTCAGGATAATTAGAAAGATCAGGGAAGCTCTTGAATAACTTAAAATATTATTCAGTCTGTTATCAATCTAACTAGACATGGTTCTTCTTATCAATGTGAAATAATTGTTGCTGTCAAACTACAGGTTGTTTTTCTATTCATGCCACACTAGAAATTACTGGGTGAAATATCCTTTTTCTCATCTTCCCTGCCACTGAGAGTTTTCTCAGCCACAGATACCATGTTGCAAATGTTAAAAATGTACGAATAAATTAAGTTTTGCATTATGTTTTACAGAATTGAGATGAGGTATTAAGTGAGCCAATTACAGCAATTTTTTTCCCTCTATGGAGCACAGATGAGACAATTGAGATCCTTCTGAGGAATTATCAC
The DNA here is from genome assembly GCA_032468095.1 of Pareas carinatus. Lineage (NCBI taxonomy): Eukaryota > Metazoa > Chordata > Lepidosauria > Squamata > Pareidae > Pareas > Pareas carinatus. The sequence goes on from JANHFO010002102.1 coordinate 2,501, forward strand.
AAATGAAGAGAACAAGAAAAAACAAGTGGCTCCATGGGAGAAATCATGATGAGCAATTCTTCAAATGTGCTGCTTTACTAAATTTACTTCACAAATTACAGTTAAGAGTATTTGGTAAAGATGACATAATGTGATTTTATCTTTTTTTTCATTCTGAATAGATAACAGGAGGCATGCATGCACCGGCTATCCCGAAAGAAATAAAAATAGAATTTATTTTGACAGCGAGAAAAAGTATATATCACTTCACAAATGACATAAGCAAGAAGTGTAATCATCGTATGAAAACAAAATTACACCATTTGAAACCAATTCTCAGTGTTTTTGAATGAATATGAACTTAAAATTCTCATGGGTAAAAATCAATCAATGAAAAAGTTGCTTTATTTCATGGTTCTCTTTCATTCTCTTACCTGTGATGGTACAAAAAGTCAGCCTCTTATCTACATCATAATTTTGGGTAATGGCACACCAGAGTTTTCCATCTCCTCGTCCATCTCTTGTACAGCTGTTGTAGCTCTTACCATTGTAAGTGAATGGAAAGACACATTTGTGAGTTTCCCCAGTTGTACCTGGCCCTGCATTGAAGAACAAAAGAAAGGAGTAAGAAGAAAAAGAAGAAAAAGAAAGGTGAAGAAGTCAAGTTCAAGAGAAAGATGTGCAAAGGGTAGAACTAATGAAAGCGAAAGTGTGTTTGTTATGACAGAGTGCCTTCCAGTCTAAAATCTTTGCCATTCAGGTTTCCCCAAAATAAGTCTCTTTTCTCTAGGCTGACTAAAACACATCCATTAGTCTTTTTGTACCTGTGTCATTGCAGCACATCCATTTTTTATCCACATCATAATTGCTAGTAGTGGCACACCACTTCTTCCCATCTCTCATGCCATTAGTGATGCATGTGCTATAGGAATTGCCATTGTAGATGAATGGGAAAACACAAGTTGGACCGTCTATCTTTGGATCTGGATCTGGATTTTAAAAGATCACAATGGAAAAATACTCACTGGATGTGAAGGAGTAACATAAAATTGCGAGTGTCGTGTAGAGAGAATGAAATACTGTATCAGACAGTCAAAACCCAGAATCTGAAGGAAAAATCACACTTAATCTTGCTGCAATTTCAACTGCCTGGTTGGCCAGAAATACATTTATTTCAGCTTTCCAGTACTGTTAATGCTTTGGAACTGATGCTTCCTAAGAGATCAGTATCCTTGAATAGCACTGCCTCTAGTCTCTTCTTACTTTTTTAAAGCAAAATGTATTGATTTTGGAGAAGAAAAAAGAGCCAATAGAGAAAATTCCCATCAGTAGACAACCTGAGTGCCTTTCTTGAAAAGAGATTCTGAAAGTTATTTCTCACTGAGAGAAATGTGCATATTTTGCTAATTAGTGAAGCAGCCTTTTCATCTTTCATATTACCTATTACCCATTCTCTTAATTGTATGACAATTAACTTGTTGCTTACATCTTACAATATAAAATAGTTATTCATTTAATACCTCTATTTTGACTTGTAGATTATTAGTATCCTATAACTGTTCTAAACCTATCACAAAAATGTATTGTATCATATGGCATGAGGAAGGTGTTCTGTGACATGATGATTGTACTTTATAACATGATGACATGATGAATGTGCTTTATGATTGTGATTGTATTCATGATTAAGAACGTGATTTGTCAATTGTAGTTTATATGTACATGACAAGATGAATGTACTTTATGATTATGAATGTATCTTATTACTGCAATCAGTTTGTTTATTGTACGTATGTAGTATAGAGCATGTACACTGGAGACAAATTCCTTGTGTGTCCAGACACACTTGGGCAATAAATTCTGTTTCTGATTCTGTCCCAACCTATATTTTCTAATAAGCTGGTATTTTTCTCAAATAATGGATTTTGCTGAAAATTTTGTGATTTAAAATTAAGGGCATTAGAAATGCAATCAAGGACTTTGGAATGGGTTTTAGTTTACCTCTTTATCCTATTATTTTTGTTCCTCTCCACTCCTCTGTAAGGACTTCTACCTACCAATTACCCTGCAAGAAGGATCTCCAAAGTGAGAGAAACCAGATAAAGACCACCCAAAAATCTGCTATAGTTGAATTCTTATGCATTTATAAATATACATCCTGCTTTCAGTTAGCAACTCAAAGTGTGTAGGAAGCATTCCTGTCACCTATTTTCCTCAACAACAATCCTATGAGATAAGCTGAACTGAAAGAGAATGAATGACCCAAAATCACTCAGGGAAGTTCCATGACTGATGATGATGATCTAGAACATAATCTCCTTGTTCCTAGCTCAGCATTTTAACCACCAAATTACACTGACTCTTAAAAAACAGGGCTAAAGCCGCCACCACCTACTTCCAGATTTAGGAAGTCATTTTTAAATTATTTAAAAGGTATTATTGAATTTACATTTGTGATTGTTGATGTTGCCTATAAATTAGTATTATAAGTTTGTATCCAGAAACCTGATTGTTCTAATAATTAGCAGTAGTAGTATTTTGCTGCTGCTGTTGTACCTGTGATATTACAGTAGGTCCATTTCTTATCTACATCATAGTTGCTAGTGGTTGCACACCAGCATCTTCCATTACTCATGCCATCTGCAGTACATGTTTTATATAATTTATCTTTGTAGATGAATGGGAAGACACATGTTGGATCTTCAACATTTGGATCTGGCCCTAATGAAAAAATGTCACACAAATATTTGAAACACAAAAGATATCCTTGTTTTATTATGCTCCTCATACTAAAAACATGGCAGTAGAATTTACACATGCCTTTGTTGTGGAGTCATAGACATAATGCCCAACTGAAATGTATCCCATCTCTTGCAAAAGCAACTTGCTTTGATGGCCATCAAAAAGGCAAACTGCATCATGTTTATTAAGAAAATAAACTATGCTTGGCACAGACAATATTTATACCGACCTCCTTCTATATCAGGTGAATGCGAGCTGACACCTCCAGACAATTTGGCTTCCAATTCTCATAGTCTCTTACCATTAATCATTAGTCAAGCTGTTAGATTGATGGTAGGTGACATTTAAAATATTTGGAGGACATAAAGTTGCCTAATCATATCTTAAGCCCCATCATGTAAAATAGATAAGATTTCGGTTCCTGCATAGCATTTCTTCTTCCATTTCCTATACCTTAAAAATACCAAAATCTTTCTAAAAAGAATTCCTACAATCAGAGACTAGAATTTATTTAATCTAATCTAGCAAACCTGACATATACATATTCAGCCACTTTTGCCAATAGAATGGCATTTAATCCATTTCTGAAGAGATCACCTGATTCCTCTGAACAGAACCTCCACATCTTGTCAATATCATAGTTACTGCTGGTGGCACACCAATATCTTCCATCACTCCGGCCATTTGTGGTACAGCCTGTGTAAACCTGGTTCTTGAAGACAAATGGAAAGACACAATGTAGACTTTCCACATTCTCATCAGGCCCTGATAGTAGGAAAGAAGAATTCGTAATTATTGCAAAACTCGCTCCAACTATTATTTGTTTAATTTCAGAAGTAGACATTCTTCTCTTTTTTAAAGTTTTAATTATGGTTGCTTTACCCAACAATGCTTTACTCAATTTACTCTACAGAAATTGGACTATGTCCCACAATCCCTAGATCACAGTCATGCAAATTCTATCAGGTCAAGGCTCACACTTGTACAGCTTGTTAAAAATTACACCCTAAAGGACAAAGCCCTTTATGTAAAGGGACTTCAAATATGTGTTTGCAATACTGTAAGTATCTGCAGTTTAAGATACCCAGTGTGTCCATTAGACCAGAGGTCCCCAAACCCTGGTTCATGGACTGATACCAGTCCACGGCATGCCAGCAACTTGGCCACACAAACAAGCCAAGTCCAATTTTTCCAGTCCGTGGAAAAACCTTTCTCCATGGAACCGGACTCTGATGCCCAAAAGGTTGGGGCCCATTGCCCCTTCCATATGCAAAATACAATCATAAAATGGATGTTGTTGACCACATTTTGTACACTCCTGCTCAAACAGTAATGTATCTAATGGTGTGAGGAAATGATGTGTTCTCCTAGAGAGAAGAATTGCAAAGCATTACAATAGTGCACTTCTGATGTTAATAACTCTGAAAGTCAAACAATTTAGCATGTAACATTTTTAAATTAACACAAAAATTAATACTGATTTTTGCACTTTTTGAATATTCTAACACATTTTTTGTTTTAAAAAATTCAAAATCTTCTTTGAAAATGCATATTTGAAAAAAAAATTGAATCAACTGCATTTTGAGTTGATTTAAAACACCTATTTTAAAATGCATATTGAAAGAGCCAGGATGGTGCAGTGGTTAAAAGCAGCACTGCAGGCTATTTCTGCTGACTGCCATCTGCAATTAGCCATCAAAAGTTCAGCAATTCCATTCTCACTGGCTCAAGATTGAATCAGCCTTCCATCCCTCCGAGGTCTGTAAAATGAGGACCCAGATGGTTGGGGGCAATATGCTGACTGTGTAAACTGCTTAGAGAGTACTGTAAAGGACTGCTAAGCGGTATATGTCTAAATAATAATAATAATAATATTTAAATATGTACCAGGTTGTTATACGGAATCTGGCATACAAGTGAACACAAAAAAAAGTATCCTTGCCAAGAGCAGACTATTTGTCCTTTCCTATCCCATAGAAGCATAGCACAAAACTCTGGAAAGTCTACAGGAGAAGAGAACCAGAAAATCTATCATTCTTTTTTGGATCTGCACAGGGGACTCAAGATGATGTATGCATCCGGTCAATCAGAGTTCTGGGGATTTTTTACACATGCATTATTTGACATACTCTCTTTTTTATCCTCTCTATAGATGATCCAATCTATATATCTGATTTTCTTCAGAGCTCCTTTTATTCTCCTTGTCAATTATAAGAATTAATCTTATTTATTCATTCACCAATCTTTAAACTATATTTGAACTTATCTTGTAAAGTCATTTGATATTCTTTTCCCACCTGTGTCATTGCAATATATCCATTTTTTATCTACATCATAGTTGTTAGTGGTGGCACACCAGAACTTCCCATCACTCATGCCTTCATTAGTGCATGTACTGTAGACCTTTTCCTTGAAGATAAATGGGAAGATACACGATGGGCTTTGTATCATTAGATCTGGTCCTGAATTTTAAATAAAAGAGCAAGTGAGTACAAGGATATAGGATCCAGTCTTATCAATGGCGAATATCAATTTAGATTCCACAAAAGGTCATAAATAAGATCAAAAGTCAATCCCCACAATTGAAATGGTCTCCTCCCAAGATTCTAAACATTCTTTGTTTCTACCTCAGGCACAGTAAAAATTTACCCAACAGCTTTTGTATTATCTGTGTTGTATTGCTGCTGGAACTGGAACACAGTTCCAGACATGGGTAGCCAGATAATTTGCTGTTGGTGTGGAAACTAGTTCTTCATTCTTAGTTTAAGTTGACATTCTGATGGAGCAGCTGGAATATTTTGTATTTGTATTTGTCCTATTTACCATCTAGCTGCCTTTGGGGCTCACTGGCATTAAACCTCTTTCCATTCTGTTTGATTGATATTGTGTTCTTGTACAGTATGTAATTGTCTTGCCACTTGTAAAATTCAACAAAAGCTCATGCACTCAAAGTTACATCTCTTTCTCTCTCTCTCTCTCCTGCCACATTCCTATGGATATCTACAGAGAGATAGTTGAATATGAGCAAGCCCTTATTAGAATGTGCTTCAGATCCTTAGGAGCTCTTGTAGAAGCTGTAGAAAGACACTAATGTTGGTAAGCATTAACTCAAAAGACATGATCCCATTTTCTGATTTACATATAGTATGTGCAAAACCATACTTCAAATATCCCTTAGTCATTCAATTCAAACATATTCCTTCATATTTTATTATTACCCCTTTATTTTCTTCTTGTAACATTTAACTTCTTTACCTAAATCTTGGCAGAGCTTCAGTTTCTTATCAACATCATAATTCTGAGTTGTTGCACACCAGAACTTCCCATCTCTCCTCCCATCTGCAGTACAATTTCTATAAAGTTTTCCCTGATAGATGAATGGGAAAATGCACGGTGGACTTTCCATGATCTCACCAGGTCCTGATATTTAAGAATACAAAAGAGGAAGAAAATTAATCAAAATTATCCTTGCAGCAAAGTAGCTGCTGACCCAAGCATTCATTCATCTGAAGACAAAAAAAGGTATACCGAAGTACACAGTGATTCCATTCATGCAGTGGATTTATTAAATGTCTGGAAGAAAGCTTTAAGAAGTCCAGGCAGGCTACTTGCATGTGATCACATGCAAATACCCTGGTAGGACTTCTTGAAACTTTCTTGAAAAGCTTGGATGGATGGATGGATGGATGGATGGATGGATGGATGGATGGATGGATGGATGGATGGATGGATGGATGGATGGATGCTTAATTTATGCTATAGGTCCTATATGGTAAATATAGAAAGGTATAAGATTTAGTTAGACCAACAGAAGAAAGTATTTGTAGAACTGTGGAGCCTTGGTGCTCTCTGAGCATGACTGTTTATAGCAGTGATGATTTTATTAAGTTTAGTAATTAAGCATCTTCAAGTAAGCAACCAATCTCAGAGAGAACCCCACATAAGTTAGACCTTTGCTGAGCAATAGACAGCATATTAATTTATCCCACACACTCAATAAATATATCATGCATGCATAAACAAGGTTCAAGTTGATAGATCCATATAAGGATCTGGGAAGGAATTCCCAAGAGTGGAAAATCCCAGAGACCAGATTGGCAGCATGCCAGGTTTGAATTCCTTTAAAGAATGCAGCCCGCGTGGCTAGCGCTCAGTTTGTATTGTACCCTGTAACTGAATAAAGCATTGCTAAACGCTACTCTGTCTTGTCTCCACGAACTCGACATCTTGGCTACAACACTGGTGATGAAGAGGGCCATGAGACAACAGACAGAAGCAAAGTGAAAGAACAAAAACACAACTATAGTCGCGACAACCTCAGGGAACCAGCAGCGAGAGATTCAAACCACGAGCAGAACAGAGGGACGATCGCGAGCAGAGATGGCTAACACCGCTCAGAAAGCTGCTTGGCCGCAATGGCTGAGAAATAAATTTCGCATTCTTTTGTCGGGCAGATCTAGTAGTTTGTTTGCCTCTAGGTAGCAATAATATCACTCCATGTACTCTTCCCAGTTCTCTATTTCTGGTTGGAAGATTGGATCGAAAAGGGTCTGTCCCAGGTTGGTGTTAGCCATCTCTGCTAACCTGAAGATAATACTGATCTTGGCAGTCGATGAGGCATGGACAGCGGAGATATCGGCTTCAGCGGAGGCACAAATGGCAAAAATTCCTGATGATGATGACCAAATACCAAAAACAAACAGAGTCTACAGTACTACAGAACCAGAATCATCATCTGAGTATAGCAAGGATGAGGGGGTCAACAAAACATTTCAAAGACGGGAATAGTAACCCCGCTCAAAAGTGATGGGACTATTAGAATTTGCGCTGATTATAAAAGCACACTAAACAAGGCATTGCAGCCGAGGGCCTATCCAATCCCTGTGGTTCAGCCTCTACTACATTCCCTGGGACCAGGAAAATTTTTCACTAAATTAGACCTGGCTCAGGCATATCAACAGCTCCCAGTAGATGCAGTGACCGCAGAGGCACAAGCCATTGTCACACACAAGGGCGTATTTAAATGCAATCGTCTCCAATTCAGAGTTAGCGTGGCACCAGGCATCTTCCAGAGCATCATGGAAAGACTGCTCCAAGGAATCCCAGATACGGTGCCATGTTTTGATAACATGCTCATAACAGCAAGTGTTGAGAAACAATTAATATCTAGACTGAGACAAGTATTGATCCGATTCAGATGGGCAGGGCTGCATCTCAAAAAGAATAAAGGCACCATAGGCACTAAGGAAGTCAATTTTCTAGACTATACAATTGATGGGAAAGGAATACATCCCATCAATAAAGTCAGGGCAATTAGGGAAGCCCCCACCCACAAACAGGACACAACTCCAAGCCTTTCTAGGTATTGTCAATTTCTATAACACAATCCTAAAAGGAAATGCAGCCATAGCAGAATCCCTACACAAACTTCTCAGGAAGAAAACAACCTGGGCATGGAGGGAAAGAGAGGAAAAGGCGTTCTAGGGGATCAAAAGACTCCTCTTGAAAGAGGCATTCCTAATCAGGTATAACAGCATCCTCCCCTTACTGCTCACCTGTGATACATTCCCATTTGGGGTAGGAGCCATCCTCATCCATAAGCTGCCCAATAGGAATGAAGCTCTGATTGCATTCTACTCTAGAACCCTAAAGAAGCCAGAGAGGAACTATAGCCAGCTCGACAGGGAGGCCCTGGCCCTAATTGCTGGAATCAAGAGATTCCATGAATATCTCTTTGGCAGCCATTTTACTCTGATAACAGACCACAAGCCACTGCTGGGTATAATAGCGGGAGACAGTCCCACGCCACAAGCCCTCTCCCCAAGGATGACAAGGTGGACTATCTCTAGCAGCATACAACTACACTCTAGTCCACTGATCAGGCTAACAACTGGGCCATGCCGATGCCCTTAGTCGCTGCCCCCTACCAATATCTGACAGCGACAGGTACCTTGATGACACAGTCCTTCTTATTGACTGTGAATAGCTTGAACAAATCACATCCAAGGAAGTGGCAGAGCAAACAGCTTGTGACCCAGTCACCAGAAAAGTCCTCAACTGAACTCTAAGGGGTTGGCCAGAGGATCCCATAGGGAGTGATTTCCAACATTTCAAAAATAAAAGGGAAGAACTAACGGCCTACAGCAGGTGCCTATTAAGAGGAGATAGAGTAGTTATTCCCAGAAACCTCCAGAAAAGTGTACTAGAAACATTATACAGAGGGCATCCCGGGATGGTTCGCATGAAAAGCCTCGCCCGTAGTTATGTGTGGTGGCCTGGGATGGACGGCGACATTCAACAGTGGGTTGGAATATGCCGACCATGCCAGCAGTCAAGACCACTTCCCCCAAAACCCCAGTGAGTACCTGGGAGCCCCCCCTTCGGGTGGTTCATGGTCCAGGCTGGATCATTCCAAGGACACACATTCATGGTGATCGTGGATGCTCACTCCAAGTGGCTAGAAATAGCCACGATGGGCTCCACGACCTCCCATGCAGTAATCAAGACTCTCAGAGCCCTTTTCGCCACACATGGTATACCGGATATACTGGTGTCCGACAACGGACCCCAGTTCACCGGTGCACCATTTGAGGAGTATTTAGCCAGCCTAGGCATCAGACATGCCCTCACAGCCCCGGGAAAAGCGAGTACAAATGGCCAGGCCGAACACATGGTTCGGACAGCCAAAGAAACCCTCAGCAAAATCCAACAGGGAGACTGGTAAGTGAGGGTCAATGAGTTCCTCGCTTGGCAGCATGTCACTCCTTGCTGAGCAACAGGCAGGAGCCCAGCTGAACCGCTCATGGAACATTAAACTACGGTTGGTCTTAGACAGACTCAACCCGTACTACGCCCCCACTGCAAATAAAGAGAACCCCCAAGCGACCCGCCAATTCCAAGTGGGTGACCCAGTGTTTGCCCTAAATTTAGCCAGCGGCCCCCTGTGGGAGGAAGGGAAAGTTACAAAAACAGGCCCCAAATCTTAGTTATGCTGGGCGATGGTCACCCCTGGAGGCGACATGTCGACCAGCTAAGGGGCCGAACTATACTCAAAGAGAACACTCCCCCAACCTGACACTAACTCTAGGGTTCCCCCTCCTCCAGGTACCGAAGACGGGGACTATACACTACACTCACCTGAACCCAGTGCAGCAAACTCCCAGAGCGAGGACCCATCTTTGGTGCAGGAAAGGGCGTTGCCCGAGGGCCTCCAAAGGCCTCAAGAAGAGACACAGGAGACTCCTCTAC
>JANHFO010002102.1:30906-41075 GCA_032468095.1 Pareas carinatus
CCTCAGTTGATCCCAGGTAGGTAAAGTGAGCTTCATTCATGTAGAAATGTTTTTTGTCTACAGTCTCCTTTATCTTGAGCCAGTGGTGGTAGACGTGGCCTCCTTGTTTAAAAAAGTGTGACTGAATCTCAGGGAAATCCAGTCTACCTAGTCAACTAAATGAAATTGCACTGTGGACAACACCATCACCCTATGGTGCTCAGAGCTTACAGCACTCCAAGATATCCTATAAACTGCAATTATTTTTTTAAAATTAACCCGCCTAAAATATCTAATGAGATCAACAAATCATTAAATTCTGGGTTAGCATTCTGCTAGCCGGGGAATTCTGACAGTTGAAATCCATGCATGTTAAAGTTCCCAAGTTTTAAAAATTCTGAGATGATTTGTTTGTTTTTCTCCTTGACCATCTTTCTCCAGATTGGTCTACCAGGACTTTCAACAGTGTGTCATCAGTGTAAGTGATTCCAACCTTGCTGCTGCCTGGCTGGCTGTTTAGAGGCCCAGACAGACAGACAAATTCAATTGCTATCTCAATATATTGGTCCTAAAAATCTGAAAAGATAAGTAAATCCTAAGTAGATGAAACATCACTATGGTTATGAATCAATTAGATAACAGTTTTGTTAATACTTCCTACATTTAAAAAATATTAAAAGGTTCTGACTTCATTGCTTGTATTAATTTTTGACATGGAACAGTCTGCAATTTAAGTCTGCAATTTTGAGCTTCATTTTAAAAGTTATTTTTCAGAAATGAAAATGGGCTAAAACATACATTTCTAAGCTGGTGCTATTAAAGTGTCTTAATCCCACAATATAACATTACCCATTCCACTTGACAACTCTGGCAGCTGATGCATTTAATAACATCAAAGTATGTTTTGCTAATGACCAGGTACTGTATGTCTTGATTTGAGTAACCTAAGTTAAAACTCTCAAACCAATAATGAAAATATTTTCAAAGTTCCTGCATTGTCTTGTAGTTTCAACACCAGGACACAGTAGACTTGATTCCTTGATCTGTCAATTCAGCAGCGTTTGATCCAAATTAGCACAAAAGCATCTGCCAGGATCCTATACAATCATGCACTCTAACCGATCTTCCTTATAGCCAAGTACTATTTACCCATGTTCAACCAGCAAAAAAACCAAGGAGACATAAAAAAATGACTGTCTCCACTCATGATTGCTATCCATTACAGGACAAAGTCAGAAAATGGTACTATCCTTCTTTAAAAGGAGGGCAGGAAGAGGGAGGATAAGGCATTTTAAAGAAAAGGACTGGTAGTATCAGTTTTACTAAAGAGTGCCAGCTGGCAGGAAAACATCAATTTATCGCTTATCCTTAACCTGAAAAAGGAAGACAAATTGGACCTAGAAAAACCTTAAATATCAATTAAAGATGTTTTCCATGAAAAGACCTATATATTTTAACAAATAAAAATGATGAGGAGACCGTGGCATTGTTTAATATTTTTACAAGTAGTTCTTCAATTTTAATTTCATGAACCTCGAGAAAGTTAATGAACCTTGAAAACTAGTAGTTTAGAACAGCATTAATACCTATATATAAATAAATGATTTAGTGGATGGATTGAAATTATGCTAGAATCCTATAGTAATAGATCCAATGGTGCTTTCTTTCAAAAGGCAACTGGGATTTCTTGTTTTAAAAAATGAGAAAGTCCAGTTGCCTTTTGAAAGAAAGCACTTTTAGCATAACCATGACATGGATGACTGAGAATCTCCATAGACATACAGTAATATGACAGATTTGTGATCTGTCTATATCTCCATAGACATACAGATTTATGATCAATGACTTATCACTTCATTGTTTGTATTTACAGTGAGAACTTATGCACTGGAGATAAATTCCTTGAATATCCAATCACACATGGCCAATAAAGAATTATAATCTAATAGATGGAATCTAATAGAATTTAATAGATTCTCACATGGCTGAGAAAGATCTCTGGAAAATATGTTTATATTTCTTCATAAAAATTAACCGATTGACATATTTTTTCCTTTTTCAGATGAAACCAACAGTGCTGAAGATGAGGTCCAACACTCTAGTAGAAATGTTAGCGTTTTCTATGAAACTACTATGAACTGGATTTTGTTCCCAGGATCTATCCCCAACGGAGCTGTCTCTTACTGGAATAGCTATGCTGACAGATGGGAATATCCTTGCATTGAACAGCGCTGTTCGGCTGGCTACTACAATCCCAGTCAGGGTCCTTATTGCTATTACCCATACGGAAGCAATGAATATTCCACCTCTGAGTTCTGGATTTTGGTAAATGGATATGACTTTGAATCCCTGAGCTGGAAGGAGGGTTCATGGGGCAAAGTCCCACCCAACTCCATCAATACCTGTGCAGGTATAAATGTATATGTTGGTAAAAATGAGTATGGATTAGGGAAGGTAGATAGTAAAAATGAAGCTTTCTTCCTTGGCTGGAATGGCGAGGAGTACTGGTATAAACATTATGATGTCCTGACCATTAATAAAGACTATCGCTCTCAGAGCATCTACAGTGTCAGGTACTTTCTAGACCAGGGCTCATTCTCTGAATCAGGCATATCCATAGTCTCTAGCAAAGTTATGAACTATGATTGTAGGACAGTCAAGAAGTCAACCACCTTATCAGGAACAGTGACCTCTGATCATACCTGGGATGTGGGCCTTTCCTTCTCTCATGGCATGGGCTTTACCATGACAGCAGGAATACCTGAAATCTTTGGGATATCATGGGGCATTTCATCAGAGAAAACGTTCAACTGGACTAAAGGTTACACACGCAGTGAATCCATCACTTACTCTGATACAGTTGAAGTTGAAGTCCCACCCAACCACAGCTGTGAACTGGAAATGGGTGGCTTGAAAATGAGTGCAAGTATTCCCTTCAACGCCACTGCTACTCGTTACTATCATAGTGGAGAAACCCGAGTTGCCCCCATCCAAGGTACCAGTCGCAATGCAGTTGTGGCTCAAGTAAAAACAGTGATCAAGAGGTGTGAACCTATCCCAGATGCACCTCCATGTAGTATACAAATCCCAGAAGTAATCTTCTAGCCAGGTTAATGGCTGTGTTTTCACAGCATATTCAACCTAGCTCCTGAATTAATCTAATTCATGAATTCTCTTACTATACTGAATTTATCAAACAAATGGGCTTGTTCAGCATATTATCCATTAAAAAAACCTTAAATTAAAAATAATAGTAGCATATTATATGAATTCAGCCACTAAGTCTTTATGACTATGACTCACATCCTGAATAAATTATACTGGGAAAGGAAATTAATAATATCATATTTCTATGACCATCAAAGTCCCACTCCAAATGTAGCTGTTCTCTTTTTTTGTGTTCAGTAAGCATTTTCTAGTTTTTATCTTCTCCTCTTCCAATGGTTGATCTTACTTTGAACTCTCTTTCATTTTTACTGTAATACTGCTACTGTACAAAAGTAACATTAAAAATATTCAGAAAATGGTTTGAAGGTCTGGAGTGTGGCTTCTTTTCTTTCAGCTGCCTCATCCTCATCAGAGGGGACAGGAACCGAAAGTCTGGAGTGTGGCTTCTTAATGACTTCTTTCAAGTCTTCATTTGGATTACCTAAAATGATAGACTGAGCTACACAGAAGCCAGTTAGTTTGTGACTCAGTTTTAGAGAATTCTATTCAATCCATCAGCATGTTGTACAAACCAAGACATCAACTTAAGCCACAATTATGGTTTATAGTCTTTGAGCATAACTTTAGCCTGCATCCTTTAATGAGGTATTGATAGAAAGGAAATGCTGTCTATGCCATTTTGTACTCTTAAATGAGCAGAGTTTAAATCTAATACATAAATACATTTATTTGATAGAATATCAAGTATATGAAAAGATTAGCCCCATAGCGAGAAAGGCAGCAAATAAATTTAACAAATAAATAAATATGAGTCTATGTAGCTAACAATACTAAAAAGATAGAAAACATAAAACATACATCAGCTGGGAAATTTCAAACCACAATCTCCTTCAATGTAACCATGAGAAAAGCTTCATTATTGTGCTTGGTCAACTTGAGCTTGAGGCACTTTGTAGGATCCCCATCTCTAATTCTATAGTTTTTGCTGCAACTGGAATTAATATACTTATTTTCATACACTCAGCATATTTTTATTCTTTGTACTTTTTTTAAAGAAGACAATAATCCCCAGCTCCATAGTACCAGAAGTTAAACTCAAGCTTTTCAGAATACTTGACTAAGTATTTTTTAGGATCACTTGCAATATTACACTTTTATTCTCTGACCACCAGAGGTCAGCACAAACCTATATTTTAAAATTCATCATCTGTATGGAAAGCTGAATTTCAATCTCTCGCCCGAAGTTAAAGGGGAAATGAAAATATGGCGCTTTAATGTATGTAACACATGCACTCCTGGACAATTACAGCTCTGCACTGATGTTGATCATATAGATTCACAGTCCATCCTGCTCTACTTGTCCACTTTTCTCTCTCATTATCCTAAACTTATTTTTTTACAGCTTCCCAAAGTAAGCTAACATTCTTCCAATGTCAGATCAAACACATTCCTAAAATATGTTTTCTAAATCTTTTTCCCCTTGGCTTTTTGGTTGCTGTTGTTGATGATGATAATGATGCTAATATTTGGATGTCATTGAATATTTGTATTTTCTCTTCAGCCTTAAGACAAATTTGTGCACAACTTTGGATTAAATTGAATGTTTACATTATCAATTTTTGCAGCACACACACACCCTTTAAATATAGAGGGCTTCATGGAGCCATAGCTTTTTGCACATGTACCTGGGAGTTATTGAATCCAGTCAATCTTAATACTAATAGGCATGTGGAAGTTTGTGCTGTGCAGCCAGTTCGCTCACATAATTCATTTATCAAGCTGTTCATTAACCAATTTTAAAAATCCTTACACACCCAAAGACATTGTGACTAAGCTACAAACACAAAGGTGCTTATCTCTACTGAGAGGCACCACTTTGCTCCTATAGATTCAAAAAAAGGCTCTGGCCACAAGTCACCTGTGCTTCAAGGCCAGGGAATGGAGTGGGACTGAAGGTCACCTGGTGGCCTTGGGCTCATCTCTCTCTCTCCCTCCACCCCCCCCCCGCCCCACCTCCCTCAAAGGTTTGTGTTGGCGGGAGGGAGCGAAAGAGGGAAAGAGAGGGCCTCTGTCTCCTGAAGGAAAATGGGCTGTACAACCACAGAACAACCCTATGCATTGCTTTTTTTCCCATTGAATTTAGAGGAACTTCCAAATAACTATAACGACAATCATTCTGGACTGTTTTGGTCAACCCCACTATGTCAAGTACAGATAGACCGCGACTTACAACGCTTTGTTTAGTGACTGTTCAAAGTTACAACTGAAAAATGTGACTTATGTCCATTTTTCAGTTATGACCATTGCAGCATCCCCATGGTCATCTGATCAAAATTCAGATGCCTTCCAGCTGATTCGTTTTTATGACCGTTGCTGTGTCCCAAGGTCACAGCATGTGATCTCCTTTTGCGACCTTCTAATAAGGTTCCTAACTGATCAACTAATCACATTGGGAAGAAACATCATAAAATGGGGCAGAATCCACTTAACAAATGCCTCAACAACAGACATTTTGCACTCAATTGTGGTCACAAGTTGAGGACTAGTGTACTGTTTCTTTTTTTGTGTGGAATTGTAGGTTGTCAATATTGAAAAGAGGTTTTTCTTCTCTTGTCTTTATTTAGTAAAACTTAATACACTTGTTTCATAGTTCATTGATATGTAGGTACTGCCAATTTATCAGTTTATAGTTGTGTCTAGAATCTTTTAGAGTTTGTTTAAATTGTAACAGATGATTTCCAAGGCTATGAGATTATTGCAGTGCTTTCTTTTCACCACTAGATGTCTCTTTTTTCAATATTTTTTCTTTTTTTACAATTTTTTTTCCTTTTCAGTTATTTCTCATAGCAATTTCAAAAGATTTTCTTATTTTTAAAATGCTCGGTTAATCCAAGTTTCTTTAAAGCAATTCCATTGTTATTAAGTATTTTATATTCCTTAAGATTTTTATCTCCCCCTTCCATAGCGTTCCACCATTTTTTTTCTTTTTGGGGGGAGATTTATTTTTAAAAGTTCTTTTCCCTTTTAGGGCATCCTACTTTTTTAATTTGTCAGGCATAGAAGTAAAAATTTAGCTCACCCAGATTTCCAACATCCTGATGATGATCAGTTGTTCTGCGACAATGTCATGGCATCGGTTTGCTGACTGTCAGAGCCTTCAGCTGCCTGAAGACAGGCAGTCTTTCCTGGGTTCATCTGGAAGACTTCTCAGTTCATTTGGACTGGCCATCGCCTGGTCCAGACTTCCAAGTTGCCTCTTCTTCTCGTCGCCTCTATGGGGTGACTTTCGGACCCTTTAGGGTCCCCAAATGGAGTGAAATTACACTAAAAGATATCAGAGCTCCGGTCTCTCCAGCCCACACCATTGTGACGCAAGCCCCCTCTCTGTAATGTTTTTTTTTAGTGCTGAAATTTTCCCAGCAAAAGTGTAATTTCTGATTTATTATTTGTATTCCTTAATTTAACAGCAATTGAATTCTGAGCAGTTTATACAATCACTGATTTTAATCAAAAGTTAGGCAGCTGGATTGAATCATTAGAACAAAAATGCATTCAAGAAAGAAATATGACAAACATCAACATAAAACATGAATATGAACAAAGTTATTTATTCAAGATGAGGAAAATGACAGTAGGTATAATTCTTTCAAAGAAGAGTTAAAACTTGGCTCTGGCATAACAACTGTCTTCTTTTAGTATCAAAGTACTTGTATCTCAGGCAATTCTTTCTACACTTTGCTAATCATTATAAATGACTTGTCTTTTACGGACATTAATTATATGATGTAGTTGTCCATTAATATTGTTTTTTATTTATGTACTTATTTATTTATTTATTTATTACATTCATATACCACCCTTCTTCCAAAGGACTCAGGGCAGTGAACAGCCAGATAAGATACATCAATTGTAAAAGTTAAAAAACAAATTAAAAATATTAAATGATTTGGCAAAATGTTAAAACTTTAAGACTTGTTAAAAAACCCCAAGACAATAACCAATTAAAAATCCAAATTTAAATAAAAGGGGGAAATTAGGACAGCCCAGCCTGAACAAGCAGGTAGGTTTTAAGGGCACGGCGAAATACACAGAAGTTCGGGATCCTGCCTATCTCTGGGGGGCACCCATTCCAAAGGGTTGGTACTGCCACAGAGAAGGCTCTACTCCTGTGGGTCGCCAGCTGATATTGTCTGGCTGACGGCACCCTGATGAGACCCTCTCTGTGGGAACGTACTGGCCGGTGAGAGGTAGTTGCTGGTAATAGATGATCCTATAGGTACTTAGGTCCTAAGCCATGAAGCGCTTTAAAGATGGTAACCAGCACCTTGAAGCACACCCGGAAGACTACCGGTAGCCAGTGCAGCTCACGCAGGAGAGGAGTCACGTGGGAGCGACCCCTCGCCCCCATAATCCCCCGCGCGGCCGCATTCTGGACCAACTGCAGTCTCCGGGTGCGACTCAAGGGGAGCCCCAAGTAGAGAGCATTACAGTAATCCAGGCGGAAAATGATGAGAGCCTGAATGACCGTGTGTAAGGAGTCTCAATCCAGAAAGGGGCGCAACTGGGATACCAAGTGAACCTGATAAAAAGCCGCCCTGTCCATAGCTGTCATATGCTCTTCTATGGACAGCCATGCATCCAGGAGGATGCCCAAATTGCAAGCCCTCTCTGTGGGGGCCAATGTATCACCCTCAACAGCCAGTGATGGGATCAACTGGCTATATCGGGATGCCGGAAGCCACAGCCACTCGGTCTTGGAAGGGTTGAGTCTTAGCCTGTTCCTCTCCATCCAGACTCTCATGCCCTCCTCGAGTGAGGAGAGAGTTCCCCTGGCTGGAGCAGAAGTAGGACGGGACTCAAACAGCCCCTGCACCCTGAATTTCCAGCCTCATATCTCCAGCACCCGCTGCTCTTTACATTGTGGCTAACTGCATCGACACTGCATAATGGGAACTATTTGGTTTTGCACTAAAATAAAAAGACAGATAGACAGACACTATTTCAAATCAGTTTTATTAAAATAAATGAAATATTTTCCCATCCTATCAATAGAAAGGACAAAGAGATTTAGTCTGTGTAACAAACATCAGTAATTCTGATCATTTATGATTCGTATTAAAATTAATTAGTGAACATCTCTACATTTTAATGCAGCCATAATTTATTTTCAAGTTATCCTGGTTAATGGCTCATGGAAAGCTGATTTTCCATGTTAATGTCATACTATCTCTTGAGAAGTGTGCATTATGGTTCTCAATTGCTACCATTTCAAAGGTTCAATCAAAACACTGAGAAGGAACGGAGGTGTAGTATTTTTAATTGTATTAACTGAACATATGCAAATCACTTAATATTTGTCATAACAGATTGTGAGTAGGAAGAACATATCTATTTCGTATTCCTTGAAAATAAATGAAAGAGAATTACTACTCCTAATCATGCTAATAGAGCTAAAATTTTCTACATTAAGAGACCATTTTTCACTAAAAAAGCAAAATGTAGCTGGAGTCACATTCACTTATGCAGATGGAAATTTAAACCAAATTTATACCAAAAAATACAGTTCATAGTACATTCTGAATTTACTGTGGGGATTCCTCTCGACTAAGAGTAAAGGAAGTATATTTGTTTCAAAACTGTCTTATTTTGAACCAGGAGGTGCCAAATACTGACTTCTGCAATATCACCAGTATTATTGCATCCAATTTGACATCATATTTCTATTATTTTCTTTGTGAAATATATCTGCTGTTGTCCATTTAAAGCTGAACTTTAAGACAGCTTTCCATGTAGCCTTCTCACCTGCCTCTCCCATCCCATTTTCCCAATAACTTAGAGAATGGTAGATAGTAATGTATTATTTATTTATTACCATGTTATTTATCCCATTCCAATCAAATTGGCACCAAATGATTTACAATTCTCTTTACAATATGCGGGTTAAAAAATATAAAACATAACAACTGTCAAACCCAAGTCCAACGTTGACTCAAGAAGATCCAATAGAGTCTAAGTCTTTATTTGCTTATACCTAATATCACCACTATATCCTGAGAGATTCTAGGTGGGCTACCTAAACCTCTCTCTCACTCATCCAGCTTGGAACAGTACAGTCTTCAAATCTGGACCTCCCTCTGAGAAAGCTCCGTGTTGTCAAAACTCTTATACACTGATTATTCAGATGAATATTCAATCATACAATAGAAACATTAATCAAATCAACCCAACCTAGTTAATCAAATCCCATCACATGGTACCCCTATCTGTATTGGCTCCCCAGAACAGACAGATTTACATTGCCTTCTCTGAACATTAGCAGGCCAGTTAACAGAGAAAGGCTGTTCCAGATAAAAGGAACAGCCATAAAGAAGGGGCCCTCACATTAGCAGTCTCTCAGAATAAGACTCCATAGCCAATTCACCATCCTAGATCTTATTGAACAAGCCTATGTGGAGAACTATAAGGGATAAACCAGAACCTTAAACTGAATCTATTGCAGTTCCTGCAGTAAAGGTATTCAAATGAGCTGAGTTTGCTACTGCCTAGGTTTCTGGAATCTAGCCGAGTTGCACCTTTAAAATGGTCTTCAGATGTACATGGAGCATAGTGTAACGACAAGATGAAAAGGTGATGCTTGACTATAAGTAAAATGTCTAGTTTCAGAGACAAATGCACAAGTGGGAATAATACAAATGTTTTCTTTGCCACAATTTGATTCACTGAATCTGGGCTTGCTTTGTAGAATGAAATGTAACTTGTCCAAAGATGAACCACTTACAGATTCTATTGGCTTATGAATCCATGTTCCATATATAGCATCATCAGCCTCTCCTGACTGCCACAAAATAGAGACATACAATTGTGTAACCTCAATGTATTAGTGAAGAATCTGAAGATAACAGGACTACTGTGATAAACCATACAGGGGCAAGACAATAAAACCTGGAACTGATTCGACTTCCTGTTCTGGAGGCAACAGGACGTGAGAGAGCGAGCTCTGCCTCTCACGCCTGAAACCCGCT